>WYDI02028274.1:0-45452 GCA_009867235.2 Psittacus erithacus | reverse complement strand
ACCGAAAGTCATAAACACAGCACTGCACCAGTCACTACGAAGGATAAAAATGACTGCTACTGCTGAACCCAGGACACCGCCTTTGAATACCTAGCTCTAGTCTGTTCAATTGTTAGTTTACCATCAGGAATCAAGGACATAACTTTGGCCTCTTATGCAGCTAATTTAGCTTCATAATTGGCCAAATTACTCCCAACTTCTTGATCAGAATTACCTCTTTGATGCCCTTTACAATGCGTAATGGCTGCTTAGGTAGTTGCACAGACTCCAGCAGTTGCAGGATTTCTGTTGCGTTTTTTAACTTGCCTTCCTTGAGTAGTTAAGTGTCCTCATTCTTTCCAAATAGCACCGCGCGTGTGAACAACGCCAAAGGCATATTTAGAATCCGTCCATACATTTATCCGTTTACCTTTTTCCAATTCCAAAATCCTAGTCAGGGCTATTATTTCAGCCTTTTGCACCGATGTGTTGACAGGTAAGGGCTTAGCCTCTATTGACTGTAAATTTGTGTTTACAGCATATCCTGCTTTTATTTACCATTTTTTATGAAGCTGCTGCCATCAGTAAACCAGGAATTTGCACCTTCCAATGGTTCTTCTTTTAGGTTTGGTCGACTTGAATATACTGTCTCTGTGGTTTTCAAAAGAACATGGACCAGCGGTTCAGCAGGGGTTTCCTTTAGAAAAGATGCTGGATTCACAAAATCAGTGATTACTATTTCAGTGTCATCTTGTTCATCGAGAGTGGCCTTTTCAAGAAGTGCGATAGAGATGGCCAATGAGCTCCTTTTTGTTCCAGAACTGTTGATATCGCATGTGAAAACAGCACAGTAATTTTCTGTCCCCAGGTAAATTTGTTGGCTTCTTGTATGTTAGTGACGACAGTGGCCACTGTCCTTAAGCATCCGGGCCAGTCTTTACTCACTTCATCCAGCTGTTTCGAAAAATAGACCACTGCTTTTTTCCTAATGTCGTTATCTCTAGGCGAGGACACCTAGAGCTACTCCTTGCTTTTCATAGGAGTACAACTAAAAGGGCTTAGTCACATCCAGAAACCTCAAAGCCGGAACTCTCATGAGTTACACTTTTAAAAGTTCAAATGCCTCCTTGGCTTCGTCAGTCCAGTCCAGAATGGAAGGATTCCCTTTTAGCAGTTTCGTACAACGGTCTTACCACTATGCCATAATCATGTATCCAAAGCCCACACCATCCAGTCATACACAGGAATTTTTGAAGGCCCTTGGTTGTGGAAGGTCGTGGTGTTTAGCAACGGCTTCCTTTTGGGCTGCTCCAGGCTCTCGGAGTATTCCTGTTATTTTATATCCTAGATAAGACTATCGAGTTGGATTAATTGAGCTTCCTGTTTGGACATTCGGTATCCAGCTAGTCCTTGAAAATTCAAAAATTCAACAGTCCACTGTACAACTTCTACCTTAGTTTCAGTCGCAATTAGCAGATAATCAACATATTGTAGCAAGGTTCCTGTCTGAGTGGGAGAATTCCATGATTCTAGTTCTCATTCTAATTGTTTTCCAAAAATCACTGGACTGTTATTAAATCCTTGAGGTATCACTATTCAAGTTAACTAAGTTTTTCTTCCTTTATCAGGGTTTTCCCATTCAAAAGCAAATAAATGTTGGCTTGCTTTCGTTAAGGACAGGCATAAGAATGCATCCTTTAAGTCCAAGAAGGTAAACCAGTTTCTGTTACTGTTCAATTTGGTTAACAAAGTATATGGATTAGCTACTACTGGATGAATATCCACAACTTTGTTGATTGCTTTTAAATCCTGAACTAACTTATAAGTGTTTCTTTGGGGTTTCTTTACTGGTAAGATAGGGGTGTTACATTCTGATACACATTCAATTAGTAATCCGTATTTGAAAAATTTATCAATGATTTCTTTGATTCCCTTCCAAACCTCTAATTTTAAGGGATACTCTTTTATCCAAACTGGGCAGGCCCCCCTTTTTATTTCTACTTTAACAGGCAAAGCATTTTTCGCTTTACCTGGAACTTCAGATGCTCATACTACTGGATATATATGATTAAAGACTTCTTCTATTTCAGGGAGGTCCTACTTTCCACTTTTCTCTTGAATTAAAGTTAAACTCAGGACTTCAATTAATTGTTCATCTTTAGCTCTAAATTTCAATTCTTCTTCCTTAAACCTTAAAGTTGCTTCCAAATGTTCTAGTAAACCTCACCCTAGCAAAGATTTTGGAGAATTTGGCATGTATGAAAATGTATGCTTTCGCATTTGTTTTCCCTATTTGTACTCTAAAGATTTCAGAAAGAATGCTTCTTCTTAGCTGCCCGTAGCTCCCATAACTGTAACCAGTTCTTTTCCCAATGGAGTCATACTCTGATTTAAAACCAAATAGGTTGCTCCAGTATCTACTAAAAACTCCACTTCCTTTTCTGTTGTCTCTAGCTTTAATTTAACCTTTGGATCCACTAGGGTAGATTCCCCAGGTCCCTGTCTGGCCAGCTCCAATTCAGTCACCAGAGCCATCTAGAGATACTTTAGCTTAGGGCAATCTCGATTCCAGTGTCCAACTTCCCTACGGTATTCACACTGATCTGGTGCCACAGACAAAGGATTTACTTTTTCACATCTGCCTGACATTCCTCCTCTACCTCTGCCTTGTCCTCTTATGCTAGTCCCTCTAACAGTTCCTACTTGTTCCACAGCTGCCACTCTAGCCATGGCTATGGTATGGTCTAGCCTTTTCTTCTCTACCTGGTCTGGATTTCTATACACCCTCCATGCTTCCTCTATCAACTTTTCTATATTGTGATTATATGGCTCTTTAAACTTCTGAAGCTTTTTCCTAATATCTTCTGACAATAGTCCTAAAACCAGATTGGCTCTGTGTTTTGGCTTGCCCTTATTTTATAACAAATAGGGCTGATCAATTTACTGGTTTTGGAGTTGCATTTTCCAATCCAAATTTTATATAATTTTGATATCTATTCAAAGTAGCATAATCCACAGGTTCATCATAATCCCAGTCTGGTGTTGTTGTGGGAATATGATCTTCCACACTGCCTGCTAAAGCTCCTGCAGTAATCTGAGCATTTACATGAGTGCAGGCAGTTTTTAACATCTCCTGGTTTTCATATTCAGTTAATGCATCCAGCATTACATCTATGTCTCCCAGTAAGGATCTTGGCTTTTAACAATAAACTCAAACCTTTTTGCCACGCCTATGGAATCATCTCTATAATCTTTCACAGCTAACTTCCAAGCAGCCAAATCTCCCATTGAAGAATTCACCTTCATTCTTGTACAACCCCCTGGTACCATTGCCAGTCTTAAAGGTGCCTGAGTTACCAACCCTATTTTATTACAAATGTGTGTGGCGATTTGGGTAACATTTTCAGGTCCTTCTGTTCTAACATCAGCAACTGTAACCCCTTCCTCCCCATCAGTATCAGAGGGATTCGGGGCAGGGGATGCTCCTCGCACAGGTACCAGTGATACATAATCCTCCACCCAGTGTTTCCAATTACTGGTTTTTTTAACTTCAAAAATCTTTCTGCAATATCACAAGCTGAGCAACATCTCTCCAATTTAGATCCCTGTATTTCCCTGTCCTTTTCCAAAGCTAAAATTAAGGGATCTGGTGGAGATCTATTAATTCCACTTTAATGCCAGTCTGTGTGGTTTCTTAACTGCCAAAACATATCTGTATACATTAATTCATACCATTTTCCTTGTCATCTTAAACACAACATCAACTGCAGTAATGTATTATAGCTCAAGTTTCCATTTTTATGTCATTTTTCCTCGTCCTTCAAAGAGTACAAACGCCAACAATGATCACAATATTTTACCAGCGTTTTCTTATTAACCAAACCTCCTGGAGATTCTCCCAGTTTTTCCAATGAGCTAAAATACACCCTTTCTCAGTATTTCATAACTCTGTTGTTTGCCCATTATTCATTTTACAGACACACACAAAAGGGATGCCACAAGCACACTCCACTCAACTACAATAATCAAAATACAAAAAATATCCAAACGATCATCACTAATGCATTTACAATGTACAGTACAGCATTAAAAATATCATATTGCTAATACCAAAACTGTTACCATGATAATTTGCAAAACCTGGTCAAATACTGATGAGGCACAGACAGATCCAAATGTATACCAATCGGGTGCCAGCAGCTGGGTATACGCCTTCCTATGAGAACTCAATGTCTTGCTTTGCGGAAAGCTCCAAACAAAAGATTAACCAATCAGAATCCAAACTTCAAACAAAGTCCCACACAGGACATCTCCTATGTCTTATGGAATGTTAACCAAAACAAAATAATACTTACAAAAGAATACCTTAAGTAAAGATGGTCCTTGTCTACTCTCACAGAGACGCAAGGACCCAAGGGGTCCCCCCTGGAAAAAATTCCTGAGGGTCTGGGGAAGCCCCGTCCTCAGCAGGTCCTGCAGCCTAAGAGAGGGTCCCATGTGGGTCACCAAATTGATTTGCAGAACTCTCCTATAGCTCACCAACAAAGTTAAAGTTGGCGAGCAGGTATTTATTGCATCACTGGGAGACAACATAGGAGGAGGTATCCCCTGCGTCTCCCAGCCCTGCAATAAAGAATATCTGCTTGTCAACTTAAGCTTTCTTGATGAGTTCTTGGAGAGTCCTACAAATCATCGCACAAAAAACCACTTAGTATCCACTATAATTTTAGAACATGATTAATAAATTGGATACAGATCTGTAGCAAAACACTGACCCTTCCAGACTTCCATCTTGACTACAGTAAAGTTAAAATTGCACAAGTACTACAAATAATAGGGTGCAGCAAAGTGACTTCCCCATTTTTGCAGAAATTAAAGATGAACTTTAAAAATTGTCTTGGATGAAACGAAAACATGTTACAATAGCTACATAAAAGACCATGGATTTGGCTGAGCAAACCTCTTTGTGTAAGGAGAAAAGCATTGCAGTGATTGTTCAGATTCCACAAGTCCCTCATGCTGGTGGTTCTCCTGGGTGGCTCTGCCCTGCCGAGATGCTATCAATAGGAAAACCAGACCTCAGGCATACTGACTTGATTGGAAAAATTCAACCCAGATAATCTTGACAGATATTAGAGAACAGATAACCTGACCTTTACTTCTACTTATTTCTGAGTCAAGAACTGGCTGTTTATTCACTTCAGTGAATACTGTGGTGTATGTCTAGATGACGCTTGTAAATAACAGCCGTCTTTCCTGACACCTTTTATTTTACAAATATACAAGAGTAAGTTAAACCCTTCAGTATTTCCTTTTAATTTTATGCTTTTCATGCTTGAAGATGCAGTGGTAGTCTTGTGAGAATATATTCTTTGTCTACTCAGCTTCCAAGTAGGTGTATTAAAATGCCATGCATTTTATGAAGACACCAACCTCACCTGTCTGAGTGCTTCTGCGGTATCTGAGTTCTTCCCTTTCTAAAACAGCTATCAGTCATTCAAGAAGTATTTGCTTGATTAACTGATCCAGGCCCATCTATTTAATTTCAGCACAAAAGGCTGAAATAAATACCTTTCAAACTCTTTTGCCCTATTACACAGAATGTGATTTAGCAGATAACCATGAATTTACGCAAAACATCAATACAAGAAGTCACTTTATTAGACAATTTTCTGACTCAGTAAAATATCTTAAAGAATCTTCAAACCTAAGTAAGCAACTGTGGCTGTTTCGCTGACTCAGCTGACAGAGGTAGCTAGTTTTCTTAGATTCTTTACAGAAGCTGAAGTTTCTAGACTAGAAGTTTCTAGTATCAGCTGTCTTGTTAATAACCATCAAGGCTTTTCTGGGGGAAAAGATGGTGCACCAGCTTCACAGGAACCTCATGGAAGTATGAACCTACATAACTAGTCAGTTTTACATCTAGGTATTTACCTGTGTTGTCAAACCAGGGTGCAGCAGCTCTCTTGAAAATGTCACTCATGGAAAGTGGAAGACCTTCTCAGGAACACTGCTGGTAACAAATAAGCATCATTTGAAGGAAGCTCAAACTATAAGAGGATGAGTGCCCAGCAGTTGATGGTCACTTCACAGTTCTTCATAGAATCACGGAACAGTTTGTGCTGGAAAGGAAATTCAAAGCTCATCTGGTCCAACCCCTGCAAGAACCAGGGCCATCTTCACCTGCAGCATTTTGCTGAGAACCATATATAGCCTGGCCTTGAATGTCTCCAGGCATGGTTCATCCACCACCTCTCTGGGCAACCTGTGCCAGTGTTTACCATTAGCACTTCAAAAAATGTCTTCCTCACATCCAGTCTGAGTCTCCCTCTGAGAGTTTAAACCCATCACCACTCATCGTGTCACAGCAGGCCCTTCTGAAAAGTGTCTCCGCATCTTTCTTATAGACACCTTTTAGGAATGGAAAGGCTGCAATAAGGTGTCCCTGGAGCCTTTTCTGCTAAAGGCTCAAAAATTCCAGCTTTCTCAGCCTTTCATCATAACGGAGGGGCTTCATCCCTCTGATCATTTTTTTGCCCTTAATCATAGACAATTTGTGGATAATTTCATTCTATTTCACGGGGATTATGTCAAGCATAAATTCAAAGACTGCATTAAATGCACTTAAGAGAGAGAGACACTTCAAAACTTTAAAAGAAATAAGCCCAAATTTAATCCTCGTGAGTTTAGTACGCAGCTTCTATAAAGTCTATGTTTAAATACAATACTTTGATGGACTGCTTTCTTTCCTTGAGAGCTGGATCGCTGTTTTGGACACTTTAAGTATCTAAATGCTAATACAAATATCTTTGGGAGAGAAAATTCCCACTAGAATTTGCATATTAAATTAAGCTTTTCCATTGAGATCATTATTAAATACCACTAAATCCTATTCCATTCAGTCAGCAGCTTTCTGCACAAAAAGGTAGAAAGAAAGCTGTGATTATGTTTGTGAAAGAACTATGAGGTATCATTCTTGGCTAACTCTTTAGCAACAAAATAATGATAATTCTTTAAAGATCACTTTCCATTTCATTAAATCAAGAGGCTACTGCCAATAATATTTTAAATCACATAAGTAACTTTAAGATCTTTAGCAAGTTCAGACCATTAGAAGAACTCTGGGAAATGAGTACTATCGTTAATGTAACTCGTTACGTTAAGGACTACAGAATGAAGGATTATATAAAATTTGCCCCCAAATTCCTCTTAACATTGGTGGAAAATGAACAATGTCAAAAAGATATATGAGAAGAACTTGTGATGTTTGTTTTAGTTTTGTTAGATAGTATGAACTTACACAACAGGGAGAGAGTTTTCTTCTGAAACACTTTTTTTTTTGAGAGGAGAATATATCAGATGTAAGATGCAAAATATTTCAATAGCTTTAAAACAAACCCAAGTGAAACACACAAAGACAGTTTCACCCCATGCATTCTTGCACACAGAGATTTAACATGTAAAATAATAAACTTCTGAATAATAACTTACTTCTGCCATTAAGAAGAAAAGGGATTTCTTTACCTTAAGAAGAATGTCTTTCACCAAACAATAGCAATGGTTGGCAGAAATTAGATACAACACAAACAACATATTGGGAATTGCACAGAAACTGCTAGATACACGTTGATAAAGAGCAGGGAGCTATCTTTCCAACTGCAAAAGTCACTGACTTAAGTATCCACAGGAATTCTTCAATCAAGGTAAGTGAAAGAGTCTTAAAATTATCTTCCCATATGTCCTGCTTCTCAGCCTACTCATCCTACTGTAATACTTAAACATTGATTACTATTTCCATAGCTTCCCTCAAAGGCCAAAGGGAAAAGTGTGCCCAATCCTGGCACACTCTTCCCTGTCTCTTCAACCTTCTCTGTCTAGCCAGGCAAACCTGTACTTTCTCAGAATAGTTTCTGAACCAGAAAAGCATTCCGTTGGCTGTAGAAGAAACAGAACAGATTGAGAGTCACTCATCAACTCTCAAAATGAGAGGGAGCAGACTCAGTATTTAGATGTCATTATATTTATATGTATTTCAAAATACTGCAGTTTTTCACTAAGATATGGAGCCTTAATATACTTTTATGAAAAATGCCCATCAGAATGACAGAAAATTATCAGAAGTTCATTTGCTTCACCCGGAGCAATTTTTTCTGATTCATATATTTTCCATTCTGATACAGGCTTCAGAACTTGTGCTGCTAACTGCATACTACACACTAATGACTTAAAGGTTTTTCAGGGAAAAAACTTATCAGGGTATGTGCTATTCTTCTTTCTCCCTAAGGATACTTACTCATCTCAGTGGCTTACAGAATATATTCAGTTCAGTACAAATTCTAAAAGAGTATTTTGCTTCCAGTAATGCAGGGATGGTGGCTGCACAGGCAGTCTGCCTTTGCTGACTGCAGATAAATAATAAAGGCAAACATTTAGAGTCAAATGCATTTCTTGTTCAGAGACCTGCATGTTAAAAAACCTCTGTGGATGTACATGCAACAACATAGTGCAATTACTCTCTATTTCCTTATGGCATTTTATATGCTGAATTTCCGTAGTTAAAAGCTTCATATTTCCTATTTTCTTTGATGTACCTTTGCAATTTCATTTTGATAGCTGACTTTAACAGCCTTTTCCTACATACTACAGCAATGACAAATGCTGTCTTTATATACAGCTATATCTAGGTTCAAACTTCCCTAGTTTTTTCACATGTGCTATCAACAAGCATTTCCAAATCATGTTTGGGGAATTTTATTTAGTTTTTAAGACAGTACTGATTAGACAGTAAAGGCGGGGTTTGTGCTTTTATGGAAATCAGATTACATTTGACTGAAAATTACTGTGAAAGATAGCACATCACACCACACAGGAACACCATGTACAGTAATAAAACAGATTATTTAACAGGCATGAAAGCATCTGACTTGAGTTTAAACTTACGCTGTTTGTTTATCCTAGACAATATAATTCAAAACTATGCGATGTTGGAGTTAAAACCTTGAAGTAAATGGAGCTTTAATCTCTAAAATACTAAGTGAGAAATGAAGCAGAGATACATCAGTGTTGTATTTCAAGAGCAGCTTTTTCCTTCCTTAGTTTGCCTTATACTGTTCTAGATGGACCTGCTTTTAGATCATCCTTTGTTTCCAAATACATAAACAACAAAAAAAAGAAGGGCAGCAGCTGATAATATGTATAGGTGTTCAGATACAGCAAATGGTACAATTCACTATTTCAAAGCAAATCCATGAAGAATTGGATGGAGGAAAGCATACCATTTGCTTCTGTGAAGTCCAGCGTAAGCTGTACTACCTAACACCATGCCAATTCCTAGTTCATAACAATCCAAAAAGTTGTTGCCGTCAACAGGTAAACTGCAGGGAACTAGAATCTTTCAATGACCAGACATCATATGTGTTGCAAAATGGCACCACAAACACCTACAATTTAGACATGAAAGGGCCCTATGTTGTCTATGGGTAAGACATTTTATTGCCATATCAAAGAGTAACACAACGTAGAATTCAATGATGTGGGGAATCTGAACACACAAAGCAAGTTTTTCTATACTTCCACCTATTTTGCCAGGAAGTAATGTGGAATCTTACAACTCTCAGATAAATGCTGGATATGTAGAGCTATAAATACTCTTTATAAAGCATTAAAGAAGCAGAGAAATATGCCTGATAGAAATAAAAAGCATCATATTATAGTAACATGAGAACCTGAAGTTCCATACCGTGGACAACATTGATCATTGGGATAAATAAGAAAAATAGATTAAAAATGCCTTGTAGTGTCAATTACATTCAGAAAATGAAAAATCCAGCAAAGGTTATCTACTACTGAAGTCCATTCATACACTTCAGTACCCTGTAAAATCATCAGCACTCATTACTTTATGTATTCCACTAATATAGCTAATTTGCTGTACAAGGAGTCTGGTTAAATGAAATTACTAAATGAAAGGATACAGTTAAACTCTAATTGACATTATCTTCATCTGTGACTACAGCAAATCTAGATTTCATCAGTACTTAGGCTCAGATAAATATTTATAATCGTCCCGTCTTAAAGCTGTGATATTTTTCTATATTGACCATTATAAAGCATTATGATGGATAGACACAACTTTGGCAGTACAACCATATATAAACTGTCACAGCATGGAGAAAAAATGATGTAATAAGGGCACTCAGAAGAAATAGCTACTTACTGTGTCTATACTTTTCCCTTCTTGCTTTCTTTGTACTACAAGTATCAGTACCTGTATGCACTTAAAATATGTGGCTTCTTTAGAAGTCTGTATGCAAATGATTTTGAAAATATTGCAATAATATTTCCTCTATGGCCAAAAAAAGGGAAAATTTACATCTCGATTTGAGTAAATAAAGACACAATCTGTATTCTGTACTTTTCCCTCCATAAAGTATGAAATCTAATGGAAATGTGTAATTTTTTGGTATGTAGTATCTGATGATAGACAATAAACTTACAGTATCGATCAAACTGTAAGGAGAAATTGCAGTGTTTACTTTGATTCCTTTTAGTCTATCTAGCACTGTTGTGGCAAGCAAAAAACCCCAGAACAAATATAGTCTCAATCAATGATTTTCTCTAAAAATATCCATTTCTAAGTAAAAAAACTTCTGTGCAATTTAGACTGCAGGACTAATTGGGATTTCTGCATCTACATAGTGTCTTTCCTGCACTTCTGTGCTTTTATATAGGCTACATGACAGAGACCTAGGCAGTGTATAATTCACTTCGCAAAATAACAAAAAGGAGGATGAGTAGCTGCCTTGGCAATGGAATAAGGGGTGCTTTGGGATCATATCTTCATGCAGCAATCTGAAGACATCAAGCAGTTTATTCTCTGTTTTCTCTTCCTTCATGACTTCCAGTTTACTCAGTCGTTTTGTTTTCCCTTGAGCCATGGTTAGCCTCTCCAGGGCATGTGTCCTTACGCGCTGTAAATAGCAGAACACAGGCTTGCTAAATATTGCAACATGGAATTCCCCTGTCATTGTGGAGAACTAAGGAAAAAGAGGCTGGAAGAGGAGAAAATAAATCTTTCCTTCACTGTAATTCCTGTTTATATGTTGAACCTGGGGGTTACAAAAAGCAAGACAGATCAGAAAAAGTAATGAATGCCATACTTCCTCATAGACACACTACTCCTCCTATTCCATGAAGACAATGTACAATACATAGCTCTGTATCTTTATCTCTTCTCTCGTATTTTAGTAGATCAAGATCCTAAAAGACATTTTGTTCCCTACAGCTAAACACTGACTTACAGTCAGAAGAGTTAAGTCTGCCAGTCCCTCTTCATATATCTGCTTCTACATGATAAAGGCACAATTAGGAGATAGTGAAAGATTTTGTTATGCCTTATCAAAAGTTATGAAGATGCTGGAAGTCACTGAAACACATCCTGTTGTGAAGCATGGAGGAAAATAAATACTTGGCAAATTTCAAATATACCTGCCTGTTTTCTGGCAATCAAAACTGCATTTACATTTTGTATCTGTGGCTGTACAGCATGTGTACCCTTGCTAAAATTTGGGACATACTACACAGATCATCTCTTGTGTACAGAAACAGACCTGTGGAAATAATTATAGTTTATTGGAATTATATACTCTTACAGATGTGTACTTGCAGCACATAGGGATTATTATAGTTATAACCCATCATAATTCAATGGAAATATCTCCCCTTTAGTGAATTGTGGGAATAACATTCCACTGTTAGTTTTCTAGCAAAAGAAATAAATACATCTGCTGTTCTGATGGAGAGAGGAGAATAAACATCAATCGTGTTGGCAATTTAAGTGTTACATTCACTTTTTCAATTCACAAAACCCATCTACTAGATGACATTCAAAATGTAGAATGCAAATACGGGGGGGTTGTTCACATGTATGCTTATTAAGATATAGATTGAAATTAAAATACAGGTTTTAAAAACAAGATAATAAATTGAGCATTACAGAAGCTCAATACCCCTCCAACTCTTGTTTCAAATAAAACAAAAAAGCAGTCCACGTAAAAATGAAAAACTTTTTATTCTGTGCCCGCCCCAACATTTAGAAGGAAAGAGAGAGACTGAAATATGAATTGCATAGGTAATCTTGACTGAAGCCTATTGTCTATTTCCACAGGCATATTAAGCGTGTTGAAAATTAAAAACCATTAAAAATAATATTTCTAAGTCTGTTGACACCCTCAAAAGCCAGATATTTTATAAAAGATCTTTCTGCACGTGGTTTCATCATAGCAAGACTTTGAGGTCTTCTGCTTGTTCCTTGGCATAATACATATAAGTTGCAATATCTGCATGTAAGTTAAAGCATAATTTCAAAAGAAGCAGGCCTTTTTTTATGCAAGTGAAACAGACGATGGCTTTTTCCTATTACACTGTAAGATTTATGTTCACATGTATGCTTTAGCTAAGGCATTATAGTAGTGGCTAATAGATACACTGACAAAACCTACAGCACAAAGAGTAGCACAGATGTCTGAAGGGAATTATTCCATATGAATTCTCTTCAATCCCTCTGTCCACATAGGAATACAAAGGGCTATTTTCAGTTGGCAAACCTTATTTCTGGAAGTCAAATATAGTATATCGGATTTTTTTCCCACAAAGAAAATCCACACTTACACATTATTCCATAACATAATTTTCATAATATTATCATATTATAATACTATCATAATATGTCATAATATTATCATAATAAATGATACATACAGAATCAGTATGGAACTGACTCCTTAAGTTGGCATTTTTTTCCTGCAAAATAATCAGATGAATAATAAACAAGCTACATGAAAAGCAGTACTTTGGGACCTCTGGAAAAGCACCTCTCTTATTACATATATCTGTGCATGCTTGTGTTATTTTTGTAACTGTTCAAATCTAAGAGCATGCACCATTAATATTCTTCCAAGAGATGTGTGAATTTTTGTAAAATACCATATGTAAATAGTCACTTTTGAATGACAATGAGAAACGTTATAATCATGTTGGAACTAGACTGAATGTGTACTGGCTGTCCTCCCATGGATGAACATAGGAATGGGAGCAGAGATGTGATAAATTCTGGATTTTATTATTCACTTAATTACTGAATAGAGCATTTATCCTAATGCGCCTATAGGCAGTACTGAATCCCTTACTGGTGAAAAAAGCACATCAGGAGCTAAACCTCAAGTAACACATCAAACTGTTATTGAAATTTTCAAATCACTTCTGGAAACTGCATCTAGTATTAATTCTAATTTTCGGTGATGGTTCTTAACTCCATGGAATACACTGCATCAAAAGTTTGCCCTTGTTTAAAACCTGTCAACAGCTAAGTACCACACAACCACTCACTGTCCCTATCCCAGCCCCTAGAAAAAGGAAAACCCGTGGGTTCAGATAAGAATATTTCAATAATTTAAATGAAGTATAATATTATAAATGTATTTTTTATTATCACTGTAATGAAAAGGGAGATAACAAAATGAAAGAGAGGAATAAAACCCAAGAAAAGCACGTGTGATTTCCAATAAAACTGCTCATCACCCACTTACTGATACAGAGCTTGATCCGAGCAGAGATAAGTCCCTTCAGGTAACTCCCCGAAGTTTCTGTACTCTGCACGACGTGATCTGGTATGGAATAACTCTTTGGCTATTTTGCACAGTTGTTCTGTCTCTGCTTCCTCCTGGTTTCTTCTGCCCCTCCTCACTTGCAGAGCATCGAGAGATTGAAATGTCCTTGATCTGGGTAAGTGCTGCTGAGCAGCAGGAACATCCTTGTGTTACCAGCATTGTTCTCAGACTAAGGCCCAAACACAGCACTGAACCAGCTACTAAGAAGACGATTAACTATCAAAATTAAAAAAAACAAGGAAAATGCTTAATTGGTGGGAATTGGCATATCTATAGCTGTCAAAGGAGCAGTATCATGATCATTTCAGTTTACCTCCCCCAAGGTCCCAAAACTTTAATACAAAATATATAATCACAAAAAGAAATGTTTCTAAATATCTGCTTCCAAAATGTAAATACTAATTTAAAATTACTACCCACTGGATGCACTATGATTTTGTAAATTTTGTGAGTGCAAAAATTGGTCTCATAAACATTTTTCATTAGAATATTTTCAACTTGATACAGAAACATACATATTTATATACAAAATCCTTCAGTTTCATCCCTCAGCATATGAAGAGTGTTCAGCTGGTTCACCAACTACGCCAACAGTTCGCCAACAGTTCTGCATGTGCAGAATAATTATTTCGGATTCCATTTCTCTTATTTTATCTATGCCAGAGTAGTTTACGAGCATTCAAGAATATCTAAAATATAAAGAGAATAGAGAGTCCAAGGAAAAGTGCTAAGGTGTAAGAATAACATAGCTATGTGAAGAAACAAAACGTCCTAATGGTTTTATTAGTCATTTTAAAACAAAAATTTAGCATTTAGAGTATAAAGTATATTTTTAAGGGTGAGAGAGACATTTGCAACCATACTGCTAGCAAAGACTTGAAACATCTACTTACAGCTTTCTGTGTTCCCTATTTCTGCACCAGAAAATTCAAGCAGCCAGTTTGTAGACATGCATTTTTGAACATATTCTGATTAGTTTAGTCAAGCTAAGCATTACTTTGTTCCTCGTATTGTGTTGAAATGAAAGCATTTGTACAATTCAACCCAACACTGCTCCATTTTAACAGATAGGATGAAACTCCATGTACTGATTACAGTATCTGTTCTATATATTGCTGCTAGAAACAGATAGAAATATTATTGTTCAGGCTTTTTTGCCATTAAAATAAATATGATTTATGATATTATTAGGTTTTGATATTGACAAGAAACCGAAGAGTTGAGGAAAGGCTACGTTGCTGCTGCTCCTGGATGACTGTTCATACCCATGCCTCAGGGTAGCAGCTTTTACTCTGCAGAGGTTTTTCCGAACCTCGGCTAAACTTCATTCAGATAAAACACTCCCAAAGCAAAGAAGGTAGGGTACATTTTCATGAGAGGTTTTTATTTCTTTGGGGGTGATGGTGGAGTATTTTATCTTGTTTGGTTTTTGTTTGGCTTTTGGGATCCTAGGAGTTTTTTAATAGTATGAAAAATGCATCTGAGTTCTAATCAGTTCCCTATCTCTTCAAGAAAAAGAATGTAAAAATAACAGTTTATCACTAAACCATATGAAATAATCTGCTGTGTTGTACTTTCCCAGATATTTGCTGATCAGGGAAATATGCACTCTCCCTTTCTCAGTTCCTCTTTTTGTGCATATGACAAATGCTGGCATGCAGGCTGCCCAAGGGGAATAATATATCATCTCCGGAAAACTGTTAATATAAGACTGAGCATGTACAATGCCATTATTATGACAGCTTCTCTGAGACAGAAGAGACAAGCAGAAAAGGGGGAATCGCAAAGGGTTTGCTTCTACCACATATATCTGCATTTTATTGATGAATATAAAGCTTACTATGACCTAGAGTGCAGACAACTGACAAAGCAGAGAGCACTTCAGCAATTAAGTTTGCTCTGCCTGGTTTTGCCCATTTTCGTCATTGAAAATTAGCAACAATCTGGTGCACAGGCTTCTGAATTATTAAAGTCAATCAAAATAGATGTCACAGAAATGTCTTGTGTGCCACTTAGCTCTTCCCCTCCTCAGAACTGTGGAATCATTTGGATATGACTTACAGACATTCCCTGTATTGCAATAAAGAGAAAGGTACAGCAAGATACTATTGACCATGTCATTTAGTTACGTTAATTCTATTTCTTAATACTCCTGCATCTTTATATTCTCATCTCTTAGAATTAGCCTGGAAATACATGAAACCACATGACTGTCATAGATATTTTAAATAAAATATTAATGTTTGACCTGTCTGGGGCAATCAGCCATCTCTTGACCATTTGTCAATTTGCCAATCAACAAAATATGCTTGTACCTTTTATAGATAACTTCAATGCAAGGATTTTCCTGGGTTGGGATGGAGTGCCTAGTCAGAAGAGCAGAGTTAGTCTCAAAAGACAAGGCAGCAAGAAAGCCCCTTGTGCTCTTACTAGGACGCCTGGCTTAGGCGTAAGAGAAGGTCAGGTCCTTTTCTCACAGGAGTCCAGGAAGGTCATGGAGACAACTGTGCCTTTCATGTCCCAACATAGCTAAGGTCCCTCATAAATGCTAGCAATTTTTTTGTGATAACTATTTTTCTCTTTTTTGTGTTTTTGGCACAAATATTTCTGTTCTCTTCAGAAAGAAAATAGGTAGGTAAGAATATATTTTACTTAATGTGAGTTTTCCAGTTAATTCTGCAAGACACTTAAATCAAACCAGTTCCAAAAATGGTATTTCAGACATTGAGAAAAATTTTGATTTTAAAACATGCTACATCTTTGGCTTTTTGGTTTTTTTTTTGTTAATCTACTAGTAATAAAAAGGCAGCAATCAAATGTCAGAAAAAGAGTGCGGCCAGATGCCAAAAGAAATCTCTGCAAGAAGAATATATCAGAGTACAATATTATGTGCATTGTTTTTCCCCCCTTTTTATCTTAAAGGTTGTGATTGGCTATAATTGTAAGTTCTATGGAAGGAGGAAGAAGAGTATTCAAAATGCAAAACTATTCATGTTGTGTTTTTATACTATTGATCAATTTTTACTAATACAGATTGCATTCTTGCTCATCTTCATGAAAAACTAAAATCTTTGCTTCAAAAAATAAAACTAATAAGATTACAGAGTAGTGGTTTCATTGTATTAATATTTTTGGCTGTTCATTTTCAGTTTGAGGATGCTGGAGTTCTGCAATAGGTTGCCCAGAGAAGCTGTGGCTGCCCCATGCCTGGCAGTGTTCAAGACCCTGCTGGAGCAACCTGCTCTAGTGGAAGGTGTCCCTGCCCATGGCAGGGCAGTGAAACTGGATGAGATTTAAGGTCCCTTCAACCCCAATTATTCTGTGATTCAACAAAGTAATTTCACAAAAGCAGCTTGTTTCTAAGGTATTTTTAGCACTGTAAATATTTTATCAAAACAAGAAAATTACTATTGCATCAGAATTTTTTTGCTACATGACCAGAATAGGTCAGGAATTTGTTTCAACTTATCTGAGGATGATGGAAACTGAACTTTCTAAAAAATCAGGTTCTGACTTTTTTTTTCTCCCCAAAACCTCAGCCAATAAAGAATTTACATTTTTTTATTTCAGTTTTCAGAAGCCGTTCTGGTATAACAACAAGATCCTATCTTCTCCAACAACAAAGATTTATAAAACAGAAATGATTTAATAATAAGATATTATGTATCCGGAGAAATTCAAGTTCATGTTATCAACCATGTATTACTTTGATACCTTTTACTAAATTATCTCTTGAAAATTTTTAAGTTTGCATAAAACATAAAAAGTAATTTACCCATAAATAAAGTGAAGAATTCTAATATGCTGTGCACGTAAATTATTTACTACCCGCTGATACATAAAAGGGACACGAAAAAGAAACTATTTCTTTGTTCTATTGTCTGTATACAAAATGGGCAATTTAAAACTTTCTGTGGCAAGTAGAAAGCTTCCATATGTCATCACTGGCTTTCAAACTAGAGTGCCTTGCAGACAAACTCTTTTGTACAGCTCTGTAGCTCTTTAATATTCAGTGAACTCAACTGAAATCAGTTCTACATGATGTTATTTTAGACCTTTGGCTAAAGTGACAAAATTTTTTGATGTGTGATTAGAAAATATCAGAACTAGAGGCACAAAACCTGAAAGTCATTCAGAGAAGACTGTAGAAATTACTACAGGACAAACACTCTGAAGAAAATTATTGTTTCCCAAACCATACAAAAATATCCTTTGGACTGATTTATCTGAGTAACAGTGACTTATCATGACTAGATAAATTAGAGGCCGAGGAGCAGCCATAGTTGGAGACTACTCTTTAGTCCCCAAATTTAAGGAACACACTTGAGACACCATTGTTTTTTGCATGTAATAGAGTAAAGCTTGACACCGTATTCTATTGAACTATGCACTTAAAATTTCTATTAAAATTACTTTTGTTAACATCTGTAATAGTGGTACTTTTAGTCATACTAAGCGCAGTTTTGCGACACGTTCTTGGCCACTTAGGCAAAAAGAACACTAAACTGATTTCATCTTCCTATATCTTTTCATTTTGCTACTTTGCATAGCCATAAAGGAGAGAAAGACCTTATAATACATGGCAATGCATAAGGCCAAAGTTACTGCTGTGAAAACTTGGATGCCTTCTCAGCTCTTCCATCTCTCCATCGGCCTAAATATTCCCCTATTCAAAACACCCCACAAAAATCAGCTGAAAAATCACAGGGAGTGGAGGTGGGAAAAGCAGCAAAAATTACTCTTTCCACACTTGGAAAAGGTCCCAGGAAGCAAGTCTCACAAGTGCATTGAACTAAGAAATGCTAGTCCATTCTGCTTTCTCCTAATATATAATTACAGTAGTCGTTGTTATTACTGTTGTTGCATTTTCTTAACTGATTACCAGCACTTTGGGTTTTGTCTGAAGATGTAATCCTATGTGCCTGACAAATGCTACATAAATATTAGGTACGTAGGAGCAGCCAATACTGCACTTGCCTGTTTGGAAGGAATAACTTAAGCAATGTTTACAGAAAAGAATTATAGAGTCTTGTGAGTTGGAAAAGACCTTTAAGATCAGAGTCCAACTGCAAAAGCAGCACTGCCAGGTCTACCACTAAGCCATGTCCCTAAGAGCCACATACGCATGCCTGTTAAATAACTCCAACACTTCCACTTCCCTGAGCAGCTTGCTCCACTGCTTGACAACTCTTTCAGTGAAGAAATTTTCTCCTAATAACCAGTCTAAATCTCCCACATAGCAGGGGGGTGGTTAATAAATTGAAAGATGTGAAATGTATAAAATATGAAGAAAACTCTACTTCCCAAAGTTAGTTCTGCTCCAGCTGTATCATTCGTTGTGAATCATATTCTTGTGATATTAGCCCCGTCTGTTACCACACGTTCTTCAAGAATTGACAATAATTTTATTTAAACATTCATTATTTGCTAGTATTTGCTGAAAATTTTATGTCAAAAAATTTCATTTTTTGGGATGCTTGTAAAATCTTCACCTCAATCCCATATTACTCTGTTATTTCTGGAATGTTTGTCCACCTTAATTGTCAACAATTATAATTTCTAGGGTTTTGAATGAATGACTAGAATTGTTTAAACAAGAGAATAACAAAAGACAATAAAATTGAACCTTAAATAATTAAGCACCAAAGCAGATGTGTGGGCTAAAGAAATTAGGTAAATAGTTAAGGAATAGCCATAAGAATAGAACACTTATATTTTGAATTTATTCACTGCGTCATTTGGCAGTCATATGGTAATTTTATATATATACCCTTTATTTCTTACTTGTTAAGGAACTTCAAGCTGTATTTTCAAAAGTACTCGCATATCTGAAGATAAAAACAAGGTCAAGAAAGGACACACATAAGCATTTAAATCACCTGATTTAAAGGTGTGTTTGAAAAGCCCATTTTAATGCTTTTTGTAGCGCCAGACATCTAAGCAAGATCAAAGAAACCAGCGTTTTTTTGTGTCCCACATCTCGTTCCCTGAATTCTTCATATTTGATGATTAATAAAAGCTCTATTGAGCTTATTTGGAGAATTTAGTTGACTTCTGCTTAGACGGGGTGAACGCTGGGTCTTGATAACTATAGATTAGACGCACTAACCCATGGCACTGAGAGCCTCATCTTCACAAAGTATGAACAATTGCAGGGATGGTGACAGCAGCACTGCCCTGGGCAGCCTGTTCCAATGCTTGAGCACACTCTGGGAAAGGAATTGTTCCTCAGCTCCATCTAAAACTGCCCTGGTGCAGCTTGAAGTCGTTTCCTTTTCCTGTTCCTTCAGGGCAGATACCAACCCCACCTCATTTCAACTTCCTGACTGGCATTTGTAGAGAGCAATAACGTGGCCCTTGAGCCTTCTCTTCTCCAGACCAAATCCCCCCAGGTCCCTCAGTGGTTCTGCATCACACGTGCTCCAGTCCCTTCGCGAGCTCCACTGCCATGTAAATACAGAAATGTTTATTCCTAACACTTGTAGAAATTTATTAACTTTTTTCCTTCCAGCAAAATTTGTGCTTATCACATTAATCCATATATCTCTGGACAGCACCAGGACAAACACTATCTTCTACCAATCATTTTTTTGTTCTCTCAGACACCTCAATTACTTTTTGTCCCGGGTTCAGCAGTAGCAGTCATTTTTCTCCTTAGTAGCTGGTGCAGTGCTATATTTTTGACTTTTGGTGCGGGAACAGCACTGATAACAACGGTGTTTTTAGCAACGGCTATATATGTTTAGACTGACCAAAGACTTTCTGAGTCTCATGCTCTGCCAGGGAGGAGAGGAAGCCGGAAGGAATGAGATAGGACACATGACCCGATCTAGACAAAAAGGCATTCCATAACACAGCGTGTCTTGCCCAGGATGTAACGGGCATTTACCCGGAAGGGCTGCAGATTCTGCAGGGGTGGGGCTGCGTATAGGTCAGTGGTGAGTCTTAGTCTCTTCTCTTATTTCATTTATCATTATTATTATTGGTGGTAGCAGCAATGTTTTGTGTTCTACCTTAGTTACTGGCCTGCTCTTATCTCAACTTTAAATTTGAACCAGAAGACACAAACTCTATCTCACAGAATTTCAATTAAAGAAAACAAACCAAAGAAACATTACAAACTTAATTCCTTGGATTTATAACTCTTCTTGTATCTAATTACTGCATTTGCAATGTATGCAAGGAGTTACCATAAAAGAGTAAATGCAGCCTCAATTTTATGCTCACAAACTGGAAGCTAAACTTACTCTTAGTTTCTTGCACTTCTATCCCATATATTCACAAATATATCACCCTTATGAAAATCTACATTATTTTGAGCCTACTCTTTATCATATGATATAAATATGTGCCACAATGTATTTCCACCAAGTTTCAGATTGTTGCATTTAAATTTTATTTAGCACCCTTTTTCTCTTACATTTTAGTAATTGGATAAATTAGAAATACTAAGATAACATTTCAATCTCAAGTTAAAATATCATTTCATCCTAGTTTGCTTCTCCAGTTAAAGATCTGAACTTGCTGTAAATCTAAATCTTCACAGATTCTACAATACCTCTTCTGAGATAAAATGAGACACGTGTATGAGGTATTCAAGGTGACCAAGCAGCATTGATGTATATAACAACACTGTATTTTCAGGGTAAATTTGTAGCTTCTTATTACTAAAACATAACCCCTTCTGTAACTGTAGCAAACGGTTCAAGCCACTTGGCACATAATGTGTTATTGCCCCTTCTCAACATTGGCCTACCCTAATAGCATACAGGAGAACTGTAGCAGAACCATCCAAAGATTATTTAGTTTTCCCCACTAGAGACTGGCCTGCATCACATAGTAAACTACCTTATTCTTTTACTTTTCCCATTCCACCTCAGTATTTGAATAATATACATTACAATTGTATAACTTAGAATTTTCTAATAGCACCACTACTGCTGCAAATATAATTTTTCAAGAAGTATAGTAATTTTTTGCTTGATTGTAGACTGTTCTTCTCTTGTAAAGTTATGTGCCCACCACACATGGTTAGCATAAGCATCACTAGGACTGCTATAGCTGCATCTGAGCCTGAGAATGAAATCAGCAATTTTATTTCCTTTACAGTTTGTTATTATTCAATCACTTTAAATTTTTAGATATTTTTAATCAGCTTGTGCGTTAGAAACTGCATTTTCAGTGACGTAGGTTACTCAAGAAAGGTAAATAGAGAAGATAAAGTGTCATAAGGTGTTCTTCCGCATATGCAGTCACTTCTACCTGATATTACCACAGCTTTATGTGATATAAAATTGGTTGCTAAAGTCAGACAATATAAAACTTATAAGGAACAGCTAGTTTAAATTAAAACCTTGAAAAATGACAGGATGTCCTTTTTAATGAGCTGCAGAAGAATACAGTTGAGAATCAGCATACATCTAATTTTCACAAACACATAAGATTTTTCCTAACACTATATACAGAGAAGCTTAACAGTTTTCCTTTTGTGTCATCTGTGTTGTAATTCAGGATGCATGATTTAGAGATCACTGCCAAATACATCTTGCTTCTCCAGAACTTTCAATCCAATCAATTTACATTAAAAGCAGCCATTGTGCAAATTTCTAGAGCACTGAACAAATCCACTATAAAAATAAATGCAATTGACTTTTAGTAAGTCAAGCCAAACAAGTTTGTTTTCTAGTGAGAAATGTGCACTTCTACAGTTCTTATACACATAGGGATTGAATTTCACAACCAAAGATCACATTTAAAAGCGTGTAGGCCCCATACGCAGGCAAAATATATAGCAAAGCAGGTATCCCAGTAGAAAAGGAATCCGGCTGCAGCTTAGGCAGGATGGAGAAAAGATGTGAACAAATGATGAATCTGTGTCAACCTGGCTGTTGGTCAGTAGAGTTGAGGACCTTCATCCAAGATTTTCAGAGAGAGGTCCCTAATTGCAAAAGTAAATTAATTAATTTGGGCTATAGGCACATAATGGCTCTTATCATGCAAGTTATCACAGAACACCATGTTATCATGTAATTAACATCATTCAAGGGAAACCCAAGATGGAAAACATATTTACTGATCCTAGGGCTCTGATAGTCTGGAATTGTAACTACAGGTGTAAGGATTTGGTCACTTCTACTACCAAAACTAATTACTATGCGTAGAGATCTTAGCTCTCTGTGCATTTTTCAACTGTGAAGACAGGTAAGTGTATATACACAGACAAGAAGGTCTGTATTTGGAAAAAATCTGAAATATTAAGAATATCTATAATTAGCCGTCCCTTGGAGCATCAGCTGTTACAAATTTTAACGGATAAGTAACGAATAAGAAATTTCATTTTTGAAATTAAACAGAGTAAAGAAACATATAACCTCCCCTACCAGTGATTTAGTATTTCCACATGCAGAAAGACTGATTCTAGTGCTTAAAATCTGTAGCTACAAACCATCAAAATTTTAAAAAGTTTCTTATCACTATATAAGTGAGTAACCTGGTAAACTTCAAAGGTGCTACTCATAGGCTTAATACAAAGCAGCTGTTCAAGGATATAGTCATAAAATTTTAGATGTCTATTACAATAATTAAGGAATAATGAGAAGAATGTAGATCAAATGCGTAAGACCACCTTAGGAATTAAATCAAACATAGCATTTATAACACACACTACTTACCGTCTCCTGAGATGGCTTATGATTTGAAATGATTGACAGCAAATATTGTTTTACTCCATTTCTCTCTGCAGATTTTCTCCTTTATTTTTTTTACCGTGTTATCTAAATGATACAATCTATCAGACACCTCATCACTGAGTCAAAATCTCAGCATTGTTAATGGGAATATTACAAACCAGCATTTTATTCAAAATCAATACGCTAAAAAAATATTATTAAGCTTCTAAAGATTAGCATCAAACGAGAAAATCGTTATCTCTTATTTATAAATGTAAGTTTGCTGCCTGAACAGCGCTGTGGATGTTAAAAAACTCCGGTGTTGCTGAACAGAACTTATAAGGAAATTTTGCTTCTCAGCTTGCTGCAGAGTATAGCTTTGTGCTTATCAAATCTTTGTGAAAAACAAACTCAATGTTCATACAAGCACTCTAAGGTTCTGTTTCTGTTTAGCCCCACCTGGTAACCTAGTACCATGCAGTCACTCACCCATTACCAGTTTCAACCCCTCCAGTCTTTCTGGGGAGGAGAATTGAGATTATGTAAACCCCATACTTTAAGAAGAGCTTCACAACTAAAGTAAAATATAATAATAGAAAAACACCAACAATAGCAATACTTATAATAGGAAACAACAAAAAAAGAGAAATATATGAGAACTCAGAAAACACAAGAAAAGATGCACAATGCAATTGCTCACCTCTCACCTGCCGATAGCCAGCCCAGCCGAAGCACTGCTCAGTACCTTTCAGGTAACTCCCTGCATTTTCTATACTGGGCGTGACGTGCCATGGTGTGTAATAACGCTTTGGTTAGTTTGGGTCAGTTGTCATGTCTCTGCTTCCTCCTGGCTTCCTGTGCTCCTCCTCACTGACAGATCATCTGACTGGGAAGTCCTTGATAAGGATAAGCGCTACTGGGCAACAACTGAAACATCTGTGTGTTACCAGCATTGTTCTCACACTAAATAGAAAACCCACAACTGCAGCAGCTACTAAGGAACAGAAAACTAACTGTTAGAGCTGAACCCAGGACATGTTCAGAGACAGAGTGCATGTTATGCACAGTGGCAGCTGATTTTCCTCACTCGTCTTCCCGATTTTGCCCCCATGGCTCAGAATATAAGCTAACTTGAGAGGATTTCTGGAGTCAAGGAAGATGGTGCGAATTTGGGTACCTGTAGTGAGAAAGAAGGCAGAGACCTCTCTGGGGACAAGAACACAGGGAGGAACACAGTGAAATCTAATAAATATCCTGACTGTGCTTCCTCAGCTGGTTAATTAATATACTTAAAATACTGAAAAAAAAACATGTAACAGAAGCAACGTGTGTATCTATGCAATTGTGATGCCATACAGCTTAGCATATGCATTTTTACCCGCAATTTTTATTCCATCCACTATTCTTACTCATACAACTTGCACCACAGGAAGATACAGGTAACCTGCACTGTGGAGTAGAATCTGAAGTCCGGTACACTCAGGGATCTATCTAGGGTCTTGGGGAGAAAATGGTCTAACTCAAGCACCAAAGACATCATGGACTAGCTCTCTACAAACTAGTGTCCTAATCTCTTTTTCAGGAAAAGAGTGGTCAAACCAGTAGAGCTTTACTTATGCTTCCTATCTTCTCATGATACATCACTTGGAGTTCTGCATACAGTTCTGGTGTATATGGTGTAACATAAGAGAGACATGGAGATGTTTCAGCACATCCAGAGAAGGCCAGGTCCATCAGGGCAGGAGCACCTCCTGTATGAAGAGAAGCTGAGAAATTTGGGGATGTCCAGCCTGGAGAAGAGAAGGTGCGTGGAGACCTCAGAGCAGCTCCCAGTGTCCGAAGGGTGATACAAGGATGCTGGACAGGGACTCTTCATCAGGGGCTGAAGTGATAGGAAAAGGAATGACATTTTCACACTGAAACGGGGGAATTTCTGGTTAGATCTAAAGCAGAAGCTCTTCCCTGTGAGGGTGCTGAGGCGCTGGCACAGAGTGCTCAGAGAAGCTGTGGCTGCCCCATCCCTGGCAGTGTTAAATGCGATGATGTACATGGCTTGGAGGAATCAGTACTTATGTGAGGTGTCCCTGTCTGTGGCACGGCGATTGGAACTTAAGGTCCTTTCAAACCCAAAATATTCTATGATACTCCCATCCAGCAACCAACATGGGAAGTTGACAGACAATCAGTTTTGCTACTCAAATTCTCATATAGGAAAGCCTAATATGTTCCATTGCCAAAGCATTGCTGGCTGAGAGAAGATCTACCCCCCGCCCTTACAGGCAGCATTTCAGTAAAATTTTCTCCATTCTTTCTGCACTTCTGTGTCTACCACTTTCATTTTGCATATGTGTTTTTTAGGTTTTGAAATCCCTTACCACTAGCCTTACTCTGACATTAGCCAGAAGTTTTTTGTTGCTTTAGTAGAAACTGGATTAGAATTTATGTTGATCTTTAAATCATGAAAGAAATCAATCATGCAGGAAAATATAAGCTAATTTAAAAAACATTTAACTTTTCATTCACCAGTCTGTTTACAGGGCTTATACTTTCCCAAATACATTTAGGTATGCCTGTTTCATTACATTCTTTCAAGATTTGGCATGTGAGTATATTGAAAGACCATCATCCAACTAGACCTAAAGTCAACACAGGTCATTCTCATTAACTCTCTAGACTAATGGTGTAGATTAAGCTTAGAGACACCACTGCTGAATAAAGGCTCATCAAGTAAGAGCAGCATGGAACACAGAAAAACGAGTACCTATTACTGTGCGCCTTCTGAACTCAACTGCTTTTTATTTCTGTACTTGATATTGTCTTATATAAAGCTTTTCCGCTATTTATTTAATATCGAAATACACAGATTTTTATTACTTATTTTTATGCCTAATAAGTGAGTTGCATTTCATTCTCTGCTTAACACTGATAATGACCCACGCCACTTTCACTGTATTTACAAATATACTCTGACCGGGTTTATGTGCTTCTTTGTTACAAGAACTCTAGCATCAATAGAAAAGACTGAAAGAACAAGATAGCAGTGAGCAGTCGCAACATCCCAGGTAAAAGCCATTCAGGGAAAGAAAAAAAGAAGCAGATTCCAATACACCAGAATGTAAAGAACATGCTGGACTGTGAGGTGCTAATCAGGTTAATAAGGATTGCACGTGAACTGCAACACAAACATGAGGTTGCCTGACTTCCAGTGAAGTAATATTTGTGAATTAGTGTTTGTGAAGTAATAGTTGTCTCTTTTTCTACCTCTGATAAATTAACCATCTAAGATTTGAGAGAGTCACAAGCAGGGTCACCAAGGTTGTATACGTTTTGTTGTGGGTAATGCATTTGTGACAGCTGACTTCACAAGAATTTGTTTATAAAAGGAAAGAAAAGCTGCTGAGAAAAAAAACAAAAAAGATTTTACTGCAGGAATCATTAGAGATAAACACTGTGAATGCTTAAATAAAACTCAAGATATTCCACAATGTGGAACAACCCTGTAGAAATCAAAACAGAGACATCTGCGCTATGTGTTGCTGATGTTCGGGTCCATGAAGCAAGACTCACAGTCTCAAATGTACTAAGAAGTAATTTTAATCTTTTTTTACACAGCCACATCATTAGTAAAGTCCTAGGTTTTTCTGCAGTGAACAGTCACTGCAGTTAAAAACCTTTCTTTCCAGTTAGACCTTAAAGTATTAAGATTGTCATTCAGTTAAAACTCATTTAAATTTGCAAAAATATTGTCAGGAAGAACAATTTATGAGAACATTTGCCAACAAATTTTCCTGATAGGTTTTGGCGTAGGTCTGCTGCAGCCTGCATAATTCACATTATTTCAAATGAAAAGACTGTCATACAAAAGAGACTGCTCTACAGGAACAAAGGAGTATTTTCTATTTTCATAATAGAGTTCAGCGTTATTTCTGTGAAACCTAACACATTTAGAAATATAGGGTTAAATTGCAGACTTCTGCAACCCTATGATATATAATACTTACCCCTTTCACTTAAACCTCAGAACTCTGGGCTGCCTGTTTATCACAGCTGAACTAACTATAGAAACTGATCATTATCTACCTAGAATCATAATCTGTGTTTGTATCATCTTTTTAGAAATGATAACATTCTACATCTGACCCACTGAAAAGACAGACTTCCATTTCTCAAGACAGTATAGTCAGATAAAGGACAGTTTCTGTCAGCCTCAATTTTTGTCAAATCCTGGATCAGCAAAACTATCTGTTTTAGTTATCAATAGAGATCCTTAGGACATCGTAAGACCTTCAGAAAAGAGACTTATTTGGCCCACAGTCCTGGATTAAAGCATACTTAATGAGCAAAAAGGCTGATTTTATTAAAAGGACATACCTATTGTTTATGAAATTGCTAATGCTCCGACATGAACTATTCCCTGTGAAGTTAAAGGCCAGGTTGAAAATGGCTTGGACAACATGGCTTAATGGGAGGCTTCCCTGCCCAAACCAGGGGTTTGGAACTAGAAAATCTTAAGGCGCTTGCCAACCCAAAACATTCTATGATTCTATGATTTTATTAAACCTTCAACAATACTTCACAGTGTTTTCTGTTAGCATTTTCTTTTATATTCCCAGCAATCTCAAATATTCATGATATTTTTTGTGGCTTTCCCTTGAACACAGGATGCTTGGTTCATTGAAACTTGGTCCTGTCAACTGAGATGATGAAACATTTTCTTGAATAAACACGAAATGAAAATCCCAAACTTTAAGATAAAAAAAAGTGAAGTTTCTTCCTCTACCCATTACGACCAATTTTCAAAAGATACGTAGCACCATTGTAGTGGTACTGGCTTAAATCCTCCTCCTAGGGGGTTTTGAATTTTTCATAAATTTATGTACTCTTTCACAAGAAGACTCCCAGATTTTTGATCTGTCCCTCAGAGGTCAAACATTGTACTCTGATACCCTTCAATGTAAATCCAAACTTTTCAATTTTTTTCAAGCGACAGTGCCAGCAAAAACTGCAGTTTGCTGATTTGAAAGGCTATGTGGGCCTATACTTAATCACACAACTTCACTGGGTACATTAGGATTAAACAGGCATATTTTCTCTTCTAAAAGAATTGAATTGCATCTACCTAATTGCTATCGGAAGGCTACAAAGTGAGAGAGATTTTATTTAGCCTCTTTTTATTAGGCCCTTTGCAGATATCGTATTCAGTCCTTCAGCATAGAATCCCAGAGTGGTTTGAGATGGAAAGGACCTTAAAATCAACCAGTTCCAAGCTCCCTGACACGATCAGAGACATGGCATCCTAGACCATATCACCCAAGGCTCTGTCCAACCTGGCCTTGAGCACTGCCAGGGATGTAGCATTTACCTCTTCCTTGGGCAGCCTGTGTCACCGCCTCAGCACTCTCACAATGAAAAGATTTTTTCTCAAATTTGTGCAAGTGACAGATAAGATTATGCACACAGTTTGTGCTATTCTGGCTACTGTGTTTAGAGGTGTGATCTCTTGTCACATTTGAGGTGTGACCTTAAAGAGAAACCCATTGTACGTCATGGAGTTAGATGTTCAGCTTACCTCTTCACTTAACTTGAGCGGGCAAAGTTTTGTGCTTTGCTTTTTCAGCTTGGTCACTAGGCCTGCGCTACGGATTTATATCCCTTTTGTTGCAGGTAAAGCTCGGCAAGCTGTGTTTAGCACAGGGAGCCCACAGTCAAATCCCACTCAGCACAAGTGATTATACAATCCACATTGCCATGCATTAATCCAGAAACTGCAGTAACAGCTCATCTGAGCAATTTTTGTAGGCAGGAAAAATACTTGTTTTCTTTTCAGCCATTTTGAAAAACAATAGTAAAACCAACACATGCAAAACAAACATAAACTTAGAAATCTCTAAATAAGTCTTTGATATGAAGTATCTTGTCAGCTAACAGTAACATAGTAGCTTTCTGTGTAACTGTGAAAGCAGACCGTATTTCAAATGCAGCTCATAATTCAGGTTAGATGAACTATGGAGCCTTACGAGCATTTTCTTCTCTTGAGAATCTTCAGATTTTGTGTGTAGATAAAAGGAAAAGAACCCAGCAAGCTCTGAGTCTGGCAAATCCCCTTTCACTGACATCCAACCCAGAAAACCAAGACAAATTCTGTTCTGCACTCTGCTCAGCAGTGCTGGCTAAAAGAAGAGCATTGGCTTTCCAGCATTGTGACAAAGAGCTTTCTTTTAATTGGGGAATTTTATGAGAGCTGTTTGAGAGAAATACTAGCACTAGAGATTTTTTCTGAATGTATTGCCACTAAAATGATAAAGCCTTTCTAAAGCTTTGAATTGGATTCTAGTGCAATATTGAACTATTTAAGATGGCACTGCTTAAATTCACAAGTAATGTGAATGGGCTATAGAAAGGAAATTTTCTAATAGGGATTTAATATATGAGAAGTCAACATTATATGGATTATTCTAATCATAATTTCAGTTTTTAAAGCACCAGGGATCCAATCAGTATAGACACTATATTATGTTTCAATTACATTATGCATAAAAAAGTGGTAGTTTACAGCATCCATTAGACTTGTTATTACCCTTGTGCCATACACAATTGGGCGAAGGAAAAAAAGCTTTCTCCTATGACAAGTAAAATTGAAGGAGCATATTCAGTGAAATGCATTTCTAAGTACTACCAGAGAAAAGTTTCAGATCATTTCTTCCAGAGATGAGTATTCCTACAAAATGCACCAAAGTAAACATCATGATGCATTACCACTTTATGTTGTTCAGGCCCCACATATATAGGTGTAACATTGATTAATGGAAATAAAATAAAACTTTCTGCAACTCAGAATAAGTGGCTCCAAAAGCTTGTAGGGCTTACAAGAAATCTTCAAATAAATTTTGAAGATACCTGATCCAAGCTTCATCTATAAAATCCAGCACTTCTGTTTATGTCTTGACTCTCAAAGACGTAAAAGTAACATACTGCTATTCTTAGCATTGCAATTGATGGCAATAGCCAGGAGAAAATGATTAACTTTCTTCAGACTGATAAAGTACTGTTTGCAGTTATTACCAAATATAAGATGCCAGTTTTGCACTTCACCAATTTATTTGTCATTTTAACTCTGATCTAAAATACAGGGTTTACCCTTTTTCAAAGAGACAAGAAAACCTGCTGTCAAACTGTAGACTGTATAGCATTTTGCAGGCATCTGCAATATTTACCTACCAGCAGATGCTGGTTGAAACAACTGTACTTAGTATTCAGAATGTAAATGATTTCCAAATTAGATTTTAAACACTTTTAGAGTAATTCACATATAAGGTTAATATTCCTTTTTTTAGGAAGGGTAGGTCATGATTGTTCTTTTAACTACATTTATTACTAACTTTACACTGTTAAGAAATAATTGTATTATCCTGATTTTCACACTTTACTCGTTCAACAGACATGCACAGGAAATATTTCCCAGTCTTTAAGAATTTGACTTGTAAAATTCTCTTAATTTAAATATGAAACCAAATGTTTCATCGTGTTTTAAGGCTCAACTGACATACTAGGTTTCCTATCAAAAACTTGTAAATTTTGTTAAATGGAGGTGGAAATCAAAATCAATCAAAGAATTCCATTTTGTTTGAAAAGTATCTCAGAAATAAAGGCACCAAATGGCACCTTTTTGTTCAGTTTTGGGTTTGGGCTGTTTTTTGATGGGAAATTTTCAGCCAAGAATTCTCCCTGTTCTACATAAAATAAACTCACTCACACTTCATGCCAATGGCATAAGACTTTTTAACTGCTTAATGGCAGTTGTAGATGAGTCAATTCCTTTTCGTTCCTTTGCTTTAGAACAAAAGCTTCCTAGTGAAGTCATTCCACTCATGAAATAGGAATAGTATTGCTCGGGAGAGGAACATGATCTGGAAAAAACTGCTTGTCATTCAAATAATACAAACATTCACTACGTCTCACCCGTTTTCTTTTCTGCCTGCACTCACTGATAGTTTCACAGTATTACAAGCCTACAAGGATCTGGCCATCTGTTTCCCTGCTCTAGTGTATCCCTTTTAGATATACTTCACAGTACATGAGACATGTCTTCCAGTTTGCTCTGAAAAGGAAACGTCTGGCTGATAAATGCTGCGTGCCCGACAAACCTGAACACTCTTTACAAACTGTAGGTACCTCTAACCAACACTTTTGTCCCTGGTTCCAACGCACAACTGTGAGTCATTTCAAGGCTGCTGCAAATCTCTTGTTGAGATAGATTGCACTAACTGTAGGCCTCAATACTACATCTCCCCTCAGTTGGTATCCTCTGCTCACGCCAGCTCCCCACCAAATTTAACAAAGTTCTATGCGAGTTTTTGGAGCAACTGCTATGATGCTCACACTCAAAAAGGACATTAAAAAATAATGTCTCAGTATCAACATGTAAGCTGAATCCTCCTCCACGGGGTTTACCTAGCATATGATACGAAAAGGGAGTAAAGCAAAAGTATCTTACTTCTTATCAGTATAGATCCTCTACAAAATCATAGAGTCGTAGAATGATAGATTCAACTAGACTGGAAAAGACTTTAAAGCTCATCAAGTCTCACTTTTACACCAGGACTGCCAAGTTCATCACTGAGCTATGGCTCTAATAATAAATCTGATAAGGTATACTTTTTATTTGATAGAAGATAAACCTTTTAAAGATTTATGAAGAATGAAGAATTTTGGTTTTTTCTGGGGAATTTTGGGTTTTTCTTGTGGAAAGTTTGTTATTTCAAGAAGGCACAGTTTTAAGAGAAAGTATTTTTTCCATAACATCCTTTATTATTTCTTCCTAGTGCTAGTGAGCAAAGTTTTGAGTGTTTTAACAGAACATTGAAAAAAGATTAAAACCAATGCTTTCCTCTCCCAAAGCGATTTACATAACATTCAGCAGCAGATGCCATCTCATTTTTCTTTTATGTTATTAATTTATTGCTAGACTGAAACAGTCCAGAATCAACTTAAAGGCAAAATGAGACTTGAAACAGGAAAGCTGAAAAAGACAAACCAAGCAAGCATCTATTTCATCCCTTCGGATAATAAGATTATAAAATAATATTAATATTCACATGCCTGAAGATGACTCAACGCAGCACCAGGGACAAAGCATAATGAATTTAGGGGCACAGACTTACAATGAGTGACCTTTTGCTTCAGCAGAAGGAAACCAGGACCAGGACTTGCAGCCCTAGGTGATTTTTTCCTCTCTCTACATGATTTATCAGTTTTTAAAACCAGTGACCTTTTTCATGCAAGATGGAGTAGATAATCACAGAATTATGGAATCAACCAGGTTGAAGAAAACCTCTAAGATCAAGTCTAAATGGTGCCCAGCACTGCCAAGGCCACCACTAACCCATGGCACTGAGGTCTCGGCTCCACGATGTGTGAACAGTTGCAGGGACGGTGACTCCAGCACTGCCCTGGGCAGCCTGTTCCAGTGCCTGAGCACCCTCTGGGGAAGGAATTGCTCCTCAGCTCCGTCTAAACGTGTCCTGGAGATGTTTGAGGTCTTTTCCTTGTCCTGTTCCTTGTGAGCAGAGCCCAGTCCCCTCCTGGCTCCATCCTTCTGTCAGGCAGCTGTAGGGAGCCATCAGGTCCCCCCTGAGCCTTCTCTTCTCCACACTGAACCTGCCTGGTCCCTCAGCCTTTCCTCATCGCAGCGTGCTCCAGGCACTGCAGCAGCTCCATTGCCCTTCTCTGGTCGCGCTCCAGAGACATCAATGTCTCTCCTGTAGCGGGGGCCCAGAGCTGAACAAAGGATTCGAGGTGCATCCTTGCCAGTGCCCATTGCAGGAGGACAGTTTCTGTCCCTACCCTGCTACCACACTGGTGCTGACAGTCAAATTGTTTCTTGCTGCTTTTGAAATCTATTAATGCAACAATTCTGTGTTTCCTACAGCAGGAAATCAAATGCAGCATGCTCTTATGCTTATGGCTCATAATACTAACAGAATACACCGAAGTTGAAGTGGAGATCATTGCTTCACAGAACTGTGACATTAATCTGACACTACAAGTGTTCTTGGTCAGGTCATCTTACACATTAAGAGGAACACTAATGCTCATAGCATGTACATGTAAACTGAAGTCACTAGCAAAATTAAAGTTCTCTTTGACAAAAAAAATGAAAGTTCACTATACTGCAATAACAGATATATTTGTCACTTGTGATCCTGTCATTCTAGTCTGCTCTTATGAGACTCTGCTTGCAGCACTCTGTGTAAATCTGGTATCCGCAGCATGAGCAGGACATGAGGAGGCCATGAGAACCAAATCTGTGAGATGGGAAGAAAACAGGCAGAATATAAAGGACAGATTTCTTTCATTTTGTTTTTATATGATCTAAAAGTTCTGATTTCAGTTTCATTCTCACTGCAGAGTCGTACTTATGCTAATATTTTGAGGTAAATTGCACAAATATTCTCTTCCAATCCAGGTTCTTCAGACATTTAGAATGCGCAAGCCTATATTGTGCTGTCAGTTCCAGCAGCATACTCTTTTCAAATCCAGGTCTCAGAACCTGGTGATAAAGTTTTCTTACTCTAATAAGAATTACACCACTTCATTTTTCTACAGCACAAAAATTTGCTGAACATTGAGTACTCAGATTTAACCATTCTAATGCAGAAAAATCATTCATCTGCTTCTCCGCAAAACATACTGTTTAGCAGAGACCCAAGAGCCTATCAGGCTTTCTGGCCCAGTTAAAGATACATGATAATGACCTTTGAAATTCATTCTACCAATTGATTCAAATGCTTGCTTAATCCTTCTCTGAAGTTTGTGGATGTCTTTGCATCAAGTTTAACAGGAATTCAACTGAGTCCACATGAGAAAAGCCAGACAAGACTAGGAATCTCACGGTAAAACATTCGCATTGCAAAGGTTTAATGAAAAGTGAAGAAATGGGAGGCTTTAAATAATATAATTTTGGTGAAAATTCCAAGGAAACGTATTCCCTCTAATGACAGAGATGCATTCTGTCCTTGCAAAGCTGAAATCCCCTATCAGCCAGAGGCAAACTGTGGATTTTACCCTGCATTTCTCCGGTACCCCAAGTGAATGCTCTTTTCCATGGATTGCCATTATTGCACAAGACTTTCGTCCTGTAAAGGTCTTAAATTCTTGGATCATACGGAAGAACAGTGGTATCACTTTGATGTTAGAGTAAGTCAACATGGCCTGTTCCTGCCCAGTCATGGTAAAGATATTATAGAATCGCAGGTTTACTGGAAATGAACTCAAGAAGCACAGTTAAAATATATTGCTAAAAGCAAATTGGTTAGTTTACCTTACTTAAGGTGTTGTAGAGACATCCACATAAACTTCAATACTCCTCCACATATTCACATCCTCAGATTTTTCTTTTATATCCTAATTCCTAAGCATAAAATCATAAGAATATATGAAAATACATTAAAATAATACTACTTCCTGCCTAGTCACTGTAATTAAATTTTTATAATCACCTTTCTATAACATCAATATTCATACAATCACTGTTTATATAAAATAACAATGACACTGACACAACAGGAAGATATTGATAGCAAGGTGTTGTTGCATCTCTAGTGCACCTCTTTTAGGAGTGAACCCCTAGTAACCTCAGAACTGAATCACAGGACTAGCATGTGCTCACAAAACATCAGTTAACCGCAGCCTGAGTGACAGGAGCTGGGTAAAACCTGCTTTAGTAGTAAGGGGGAATAAATATCCAGCATATGTAAAACAACAAAAAACTGTCCTTGGATATAATGTCACATATAAAATCAGCCGTAAGCACCTTCTGTCACTTTCTCTGATACCTCTACAAAATACACTGAAGGCATGCACCAGTTCTTCAGCAATATATAGTCTTTTGTGGCTTATCACTTAATTGGCAATTATAATCCTATAATTAACGAGAGAAAAGAGGCCTCTGGCAAAAAGCATCTGGGCAATTCAAACAAGAGGTATAAAAGTGCTCCTGAAACCAGACATCAGACAACTTACATGCAAAAAAAGGAACAAATTGCACTAGTGAGTTCATCCTGTCAGCGCTTGTGCCCACTGAAAACTCTAGCCATGAAGGGACACATCAGCTCAAGAGTGAAAAGTGACAAGAAATGGTTGCAAAGCAGCCATCAGCCTGATAAAGGACAGGACTGACTTTCAGCCAGTCCTGAAAACATGGGGAGAAGCCTAAAAAATGCTGTTGCTTTGAACTCCCTGATATAATCTCCTAGTTGACAATCTCTTCTAGATGTAGCAACGCAATAAAGGAGCTCATGAAAATGTCACTCAGAATACGATGTCAGCAAGCCATGAAAACCAACAAGGACTGGCATTCATACCTCTACATTTCACTGAATTCTTCAAATCACACTGCATTGTTCATTATAGGAACTCATGCAACTGCAAACTGCCTGTTCTTTTTGAGAGATGCAAAAGGGACAAAACAGTGATTGACAGAAAATGAGGTTTACCACATCTTTCTTTTCTGATACTGAACACTTCTTCACCCTACTTCCTCACTTTCTAAAACCACTACTGAATTGTTTTTCTAGCTAGGTAATATTGAATCTTGCCATGTGCTACAGATTTCTTCACACAACATAATAGAGCCCAATCAGCAGGTCTTTCAAAAAGCATCTAACATGAACTCCTGAAGTAATGAAATTTTAATGTGTTCAATTAGACAATATTTGTGATGGTCTATGTACTGAGCACCTAATTCAGCAGCGACTTAGAGAGACTCCAGCTACTGTAGCAAGCTCTAGAAAGACAACAATGCCTGCACACACATTCTCATCTTCTTAAAAGATAAAGTAAGAAAACCACAAAGCACCTTCTCTAAAGAGAAGTTTGTTATTGGTGAGTTCAAGCATTTCACTTAATTTTTAAACTGAGGACTATAAAGAGGCAACTCAAAGGATAATATATACAACAGTGAAACAGCAATATAGAATGGTTCAATGACTTTGCTTTAAAGTTAAAGAGAACTTTCTTATTTTGCATTCTTATCATCAATCGATGAAGGGTCAAATTCTAGCTCTGCAGAAGCATAGCATGGGTAGTAGCAAAATCTATTAGTTTTCTGTTTTTTCAAACAGAATGAATACATTTTATAATATACAATTCATTACTGAAAAATCTTTGCTTCGGATAATTCCAAGGAAAGGAAGAGAAATGAGAGTGATAGGAACAGAAATTATATGGTGGTATTAGAGCTCAACCTTCTCCCTACCTTGATCTAAATTAGTTTGCACCAAAACACACACCTGCTCAATGAGCAAGTCAAGTTGGTAATTGGCCCAAGGGTTTGTGGTCCCATCTCAAATTTTGACATCATTTGTTGATGCACAAATTTTGTTACTGGAGTAGAATCCAAGCGTCTCTTCAATTAGTACCCGTGCTAAAATCTCCAGTATCATTACTTCCTTCTCACTCTCTTCCTGAAATACTAGAACAAGTGGATCATCTCTAAATAGATTCTAGTGCTTCAAGCTCTTCTTGTTAGGATAAACAGTCTAAAACACCTCAAAGATTAAAGCATTCCTGTATCCCTCATCTGGACAATACAGTAGCTCACAGAAGTACAGTATAAGAGACTACAGCACCTCTAGCGATACTTACATGCTGGGACTACTCGTAAGACAACTGACTGCATTAAGCAGTCTTTTTACTTTTAGTTTCTATCAAGTAACACACTGAATGACGTGGACCCAGCTCCATGAACTTCTGCCTTTTCTTGGCAGTCTTGAGGTAAACTTTGGACTTGATCTTAAAGATCCTTTCATACCTAGTTTATTATATGATTCTATGGCGCTCAGGTTTCTCTTTACTGACTACTGTAGGTCGGTAACCTTTAGATGAAATTAGATTAAGAGAAGCAAAACGGACATTTTAGTTAAAGAAAATCAAATAATCTTTTAAAAAATAATTTCTAAAATTAATTTCATTTTGGAACAAAATTAAAATTTACCTTTTCAACAGTGTTAAGCACCCACTGAGAAGCTACTTGCACAGCTGCTATATAAGAACATTTTACTAAGCTTTCAAAAAAATAATCGTTTCCATTTTTCCGAAAGTGCAACCTTTGGTGCCATCTAAAAGTTTTTTTAAATCTTTTAATTAGAAATTCTTTTAAGTTGAAAAAGAACATCTACTTCCTGCCCAGTTTAACAATTTTTCCTGGAAGCAGCTGTCATAGAACACATCACCTTGCAGTCTCCTAAACATTTCAACCCCCGATCAACTGGGTTAAAAAACCCACATTTTTACCTATTCTCAGAAGCCCATAATACCTGCCGGCTCCCAAAAGGCAAAAAAAGAGTTATGGGGGACTGTCAGTAAACTCCAAGAGAAAATTCCACATTACATCAGTGGGAGCAACTCTTGTGTACAACTGAAAAAATCAGATACTTCCGTAGAGGACACCACAACTAACAAGGAGAAGTTGATTTTGTGATTTGACTAGGTGTTTTTAATGCATAGAAAATTAGTGATAAAGTCTGAGAACACCTCAATGTCATCCAAATGTTTGAATCCAGTTAAAAATTCCTAACACTTTACCTAAGTATGATTAAAGTCACTGTCACTGTCTGTTTAATACATTGCAAATTGAATACTGTGTTGGATTAGCACACAAACAGTGTGAGGCTTTCTTTTGTCCTGCCCTGCTAGAATCACAGAGAGGAGCTTGGCTCTGTAAAAAATTTTCTTTACAGCCCTTTTTTTATTATTTCTGTTTATGAAGAGAATATTTAGTATCCCTTTAATGTGATGACTTTAATGTTATAAATGAGCTCTTATAATTCAGTTTTCAGAATCAGATTTGCTACTGTATTGAAAGATTGAAACCAGTTTGCTTGTTCTGGCTTGTGAAGATGCAAAGTGCATCTTTTGACCCATCATACAGGAGTATGCGTTACTGACTGTAGAAGAGGTTGCTGAAGCAGCCGCGTCAAAGAGGAATGGGGAGGGGAGGGGTTCTCCTCAAATAAGTGCAGCTTGTAATCTATTACATTTAAGGTCCTTTACAAACTAACCTTTTCTAAGATTCTATCCTGACTATGGCAGGGGGTTGGGACTAGATGATCTCAATAAACTTCCCAATCCAAAATGTTTTCTGATATTGAAAAACACATCAGGAATTCTGTGGGTCACAGACAGATTATTTCCAGGATATATTCTTCTCCACTCTTGATGTGTGGAAATATTACCAGTGACAGTTACATGTTAGTCCCAAGCACAAAATACATCCCTTTATCTTTGAGGATTAGAAGTTTATTACTTATGAAGAAGTTATACCATCACATTCAGTTTTATTAACATCAAGAAAAAAGATCCAGTGAGTGATGTTTTCTACAAGAAAACATTCCTTCTAGAAGGTTTTGTATAACTGTTCGAATGTAAGACAAGACTCAAAGTAATTTTTGCATACCATGTATGAGAATTACAAATGTGTTTGTAGAAGGTTAACCACAGCTGGGAGAAGATACTGAAAACCTATGAAGCTTGACAGCATCTACCACATTAGTAAATTCTGTCTTCACATTACTCAATTCTCCTCCCACACTTAGAAAACATCCAACTTCTTTTAAGTAGCACTGCTGCTAAGGGTGGTGGCTGGGCAAATGGAAAAAGAAATGGGTCCCAGCTGAGATCCTAGCTTTCATTTTCCCAGTTGTTTTGCACGTCAGAACCCCAGCTCTCTTGAGACCCTCTTCACTGCTCTCTCCCACAGTACGTCAGAACCAAAGCTCCCTAACAGACTGCAGGTTTTCTTTCTGCCACATGCCCAGGCAGGCTTTCCAATAGCCTGCTACTCTGATAATTCTCGTGCTATACCCCACCTGCACCAGAACTGACTGTACTGGAGTTACAGTTCACAATAAAAATATCAGGTTCCATTATGAATGCAAATGCAATGTAGGATTTTCCACCCAGAAACAAAGGGAAAAACACCACCAGAATTTAAAATTATTCTATGATTTCTATCTTCTTTCATGGCCAAGGGACTGGTAAAGAAACTGGCTTTTTCTTTTTACTGTAAAAAAACAAAACCGAAAGTCATCTCAGTAATCACACCATGGCAGCCATCTGCTTCAGCTATTACTCTCTTTAAAATGGTTTAATGTCATGTCAGTTACCAGTACAATCGCTTCTGTGCAAAACTTCAAATAAATTCAAAACCCTGGCACTGGGTTCAATTGAATTCAGCTTTCTTAATGCAAATAAAAACGTACACAGTTAAAAAAAGATAAAGCATCTCCCATATATGTTAAAGCATGGGTAGAGGCGTACCTAAAGTGTTTTACCAGCTTTTATTGCTTTCTTATAGCTGTTATACCTGTAAAAATCAGTCACTGATTCTTTATTGCTTGCTGCCTGTGAGCATTTGGCAGTCTGGCCTAAAAGAAAAGAGTAGAGGGGCAGGATCCCCTCCTTAGACCTGCTGGTCACACTGCTTTTAATGCAGCCCAGGATATGGTTGGCTTTCTGCGCTGTGAGTTCACACAGAATCCGGCTCTTGTTCATTTTCTCATCGACCAACGCCCCCAAGTACTTCTCCTCAGGCTGCTCTGAATCTCTTCTCTGCCCAACCTGTAGCTGTGCCTGGGATTGCTCCGACCCAGGTGTAGGACCTTGCACTTGGCATGGTTAAACTTCATCAGGTTGGCATCAGCCCACCTCACAAGCATGTCAAAATCCCTCTGGATGGCATCCCTTCCCTCCAGCATAGAGGCCAAACAACACAGCTTGGTGTCATCCGCAAAATGGTTGGTGGTGCCCTCAGTCCCATGTTCCTTTCACCACTTTATTTCTTCTGGTAAAGCTTGAGCTTAGAAAAAATTACTTTATCCGACAGTGGAAAAATGGCCTGCTTAGGCTGAAGTAGGTTTACAAGGGAAGTAGCACAGAGTGACTATAAAAAAATACTCATGGCCTGGATGGGTGTATTCTTCACTAAGTAAAAAAAAAAATGGCTGGATGGGAGAGCCTGAAGACTGGTGTTGAATGGTGTCACATCTAGTTGTGTGCCATTAGTGGTGTCCCTAAAGTCTCAGTCCTGTTGCCAGCATTAATATCTTCACTGATGACTTGAATAAGGGGATCAAGGGCACCCTCAATAAATCTGCGGATGACACCAAGTCCGGCTGGATCGTTGATCTGCTGGAGGGCATGAGGCTCCACAGAGTTATCTGGACAGGCTAGATCCATGGGCTGTGGCCAGTGGGATTATTAAGAAGGCTAATTGCTGGGTCCTGCACTTGGGCCAGAGCAAGCCCCTGAAACGCTCCAGGCTTGGGGAAGAGTGGCTGGGAGGATGCTCATTGAAAAGGAGCTGGGGGTCCTGGTTGACGGAGCAGAACATGAGCAGCTTCTGACCAGGCAGCCAGGACTTTGTGAAGTGCCCCTGGATTTTTGAAGTGAAATGTGGTGGCTACTGGTGCACCAAGTATGACAAAGATGGTGCTTTATGCAGCACCTGCTGATGGTGCACCGCGAATCCTCTTTTCAGATCTGAGCCCCTCACTACAAGAGAGATATTGAGGCGCTGGAGTGTGGCGAGAAAAGAGCTAGTGCACGGCCTGGAGCACAGTGTGACGGGCAACGGCTCAGGTACCTGGGGGGTTCCGTGTGGAGAAGGTTCAGGGTGGACCTGATGGCTCCCTACAACTGCCTGACAGGAGGATGGATCCAGGAGGAGGAGGCTGGGCTGTGCTCCCAAGGAACAAGGGACAGGACAAGAGTAAATGGCTTCAAGCTGCCTCAGGGAAGGTTTAGATGGAGCTGAGGAACAATTCCTTCCCCAAAGGGTGCCCAGACATTGAAACAGGCTGCTCAGGGCAGTGCTGCAGTCACTGTCCCTGCCAGTGTTCACACACTCTGGAGAAGAGAATCTCAGTGTGATGCGTTAGTGGTAGAGATAAACAAACTTTTAACATACTTTCTGTAATGAAATAGTTTTTTCCTTCGCCTTTGTCATCTTTGGTGCACCAGTGTCTACCACATTCAACTCCACTCAGCCCTTCTAAAGAAGAGTGACCTGAGTATCAGACTGGAAAATACACGCATATTCCCCTACTGCCAGACATTCCATTTCTTTGTTATTTAAGGGAAGCAAGACTAGGGATCTCAGCTGGGGAGGTATGTCAGAGGAATAAGATAGTTTCTCCAGTAGGAAGAGATCATACCATCTTGGCTTAAGGTATCCTGGTAGAGCAATAATGCATTTTGAACATCGTTAAATTCTTCTAACAGGCACTGCTTATTCAGATATAGCAAGACTAATTTTTATCATAAAGACTTACAAGGATGCCTTTAAAGAGGCTTATTCTTTCCAGAAGACACCAAATGGTCGGAGTTGCCATTGAAAGATCCTAAGCAATTGCCAGCTTTCATCACAGACTGGGAATAAAGCCATTCCCCTACATTTCCGGAAGGATTTTGTACCTTTCTCACATTAAGGTATATCTATATTCAAAAAATTACTCTGCAACTAGATGCATTTCTTTATGGCGAAGAGCAAAGCTGATGTGATTTCATACATAATATAGACAGAATGGCTGTACACCATGGGAGACACATTTTCCTGGAGTCTTTGGTATCAACACAGGTCTCCGCAGCTGTAAGTTTTGTAGTTAATCCCTTAGCTGTGATGGATCCCTGCACTTTATATCGTACAAGTTTGAAATGGCCCGATAAAATTACTTTTCATCTATGTAAAGTTTCAGAGGCAAGAAATATTTCTGACATACAACCAAGGGCCTGGTCTAATATCATAGCGCTAAGTTTAAAATGCTGATATTATCAGTCTTTCACACTCCAGAGCAAGTCATGCATAGCAAAGAGCTATTATTAGCTTGACAGAATATGCAGCAAACATTAAATGACAGAATGCTGCTACAGAGTAAAAGCCAAAGCTTATGCAAAACGAGCCATCATAGCCCAGATGTGTGCCATTCACAATAATACTAGAGATCCATTCTAAAAAGTGCAGGTAGTTAACAGTAAACTCTTGAAAGATGACAGTTAGGAAACCATCCTGGCTCAAAACCTAAATTTGTCTGTTTTCTCAGGGTTATAAGAGGAAATGGAAAGCGAAGGAAATTAATATATTTTCCTGCAAAGTGCAAAACATGGTAGAAAAATATAAAGATTAACTTCTCCATAGTGAATTAGCAAGCATACTAGCAATTTGCTCTCCACTCTAGTCCCTGGCCTTTCTTGTCCTTTTCCAAAAAAGGTAAAGTACTCCTGACATCACCAGCCAAGTAGCAGAATTTTTATTATTCGAAAGTCATAAACCAGTTATTAAGTGAAAGGAATGCAGCCTGTTTAGGGATGTAATAGAGAATGACTAGAAGCAAGGGGCCTCCTTTACTTGCAATGAATAAGCAACTGCAATTCACACATTAATGATAACTTGTGCAACCTAAATTTCTTATTGAAATGCATTGTGTTCTGTGTTACTGGCTGTGCTTAAACATAACAGTTTTAGACTTCTATTTAATCCTGTTACAAAAATCCCAGAGAGGATTTAAATCATAGAATCCCAGACTGGTTTGGGCCCGAAGGGGACTTAAGATCATCCAGTTCCAACACTTTCCATGGGCAGGGACACCACACATTAGAGCAGTTTGCTTCTAGACCCTGTGTCCAAACTGTCCTTGAATACTGCCAGGGATGGGGCAGCCACAGCTTCTCTGGGCTCCCTGTGCCAGTACGTCACCACCCTCACCTTCACCACAGGGAAGAGTTTAGTCCTAAAATCCAACTTGAACTTCCCCTCTTTCAGTTTGATCCCAGCAACCCTTGTCCTAACACTTCAGTGCCTGATGAAGAGTCCCAGGACACCTTAAGCCAAGAAATGTTAGGTACTGGGTAGTTTTTGTCTCAATTCTGTCTTGCTTGTTACAAGAGGATAAACGCACTCAAATTGCTGCACAATTTCCACTGTAAAAAGGGTTAAAAAAGAATAACGAAAGGAAACTTGAAGTTCAGACTCACTTGATATTTATTGGAACCAGCAATGCCAATTCGAAATTCTTTGTGAAATAAATGGTGAACAGTATCTTTGACTCTCAAGGAATTAACCAAGATTTCCAAGAAATACAGACAATGTGTCTTCGGCTTCAGAATATCCTAGCATTCAAAGGTATCCACACTTCAAGTTTATTTTCTTCTTGCTTAATTTAAAGCATTTCAAATTCTGCTATGATACAGAACTTTTTTCATAAGTAGCAAGACAAGATGGCAATTTGTTCCCTTTCTCTTCCGTGCATAGGCACATCTGAATATTTGGGCTCAGTGTATACACAAATAAGTAGACTGCAGCAGTACAGAGACAGGTAGCAAGCTTCCAATTCAAAATTGGGCTATCACAGAAGTTCTGTTAAGCATATTTGGGAAATGAATCAGTGCCAGTTGTAAAATCATAGAATATTACCTGCAACACCTGAGGGGTGTTTTTCTTCACTGGCAGAAAAAAATTATCAGTAATAGATCTGCTGCCCTATGTCTCTCAATGCTTTATCAGTATATCTGAAGAGACACCATGACTAACTGAAAAACAGAGTGAAATAGCTACAATTTGCAATCATTGCATACATCTGTAAAAGCTGCAGTAGACAAAAGTTCTACTATGTCGTTGCCAGAAATTATACAGGTGAATACCGGTGACAAAGGATTACTGGTATTTTAACTAAAATGGTCTTCTAGATTTTCTTCACTGGGCGAACATTTTCAAATGGTCTGCATAAAAACAATTATGGGATGAGTCAGCACGTTAATTCCCATGTTCAATAGCACAGTGGGTCTTCAGAATTAAGACAAGAAAATTTCCCACAATCTTTTTACCCTTTCCTGGTTTCCTGGGCTATCCAGAGGAAGTCCTCTGAGCAAATATACAGCTATTCTTTTTGGCAATCAAACTAGACACAGGATCTGTGGGAGAGGCATGCTCGCTCTCTCCCCCATTAATATACATTTAGTCCTAATAGAACAGAGCAGCTTGCTCCTGACATTGGCAAGCTAGAATTTATATATTTCTCAGCATGAATTCTTGATTGCTAAAAAGTGACAGAGTACTCTGTGAATTGCAGTCTTCAGATGTAAAAACAATTTAACTCCATCGGCTTCATCGTGCTTTATATGTTCTAAATGTGTAGCATGGCAAATTCAAAACTATGATTATCATGAGAGGATTTCTAAATGTGTCTTGAAAGACTGAAAAGCAATCTCGTCTTACCAAGGACACACACTGAAAAATTAATATGGACTGACCAAGAAAAATCTTTCCATCCCCAGCTTGTTCTCCCACACAGCTCTTCAAGACATGGCTCATTCATATTACACCAGAAACTGTGAGGGACAGCTTTAGCATTATTTTTCCAGTGATGGTGACAGCATAAACAATCCTTTACATCTTAGCACTTAGTCATGTCCATTTACGGAGGTACAACTGTTCGTAAGATTGTATTGCAAACCATACAAGGAGATAAAAAGGTAAAAAGACTTTTTGTTCCCCTCATCCCCTTTTAGATGCCTAGCCGTAAATACTTTCTTTAATACATACAGTGACACAACTGGCAAGGGGAGTTGGGGTGGGGGAAGAGAACTGTGCTGATTTTCACTGGGGTACATTTAGTTATTCTCAAAGTAGCTGGTATGGCGCTATGTTTTGTTTTGTGACTAGAAACGCTGTACAAGTTGAAAACTTGAAGGAGTCTTGTAATTTTTCATCAAAATTCCAGAATATCTGATTCTGGAATCATTGCTTTCTAATGCTTTTTGTCAGTTAACATGCCAGCAAAATGAGTAATTCTATAGGATAACAGCCCAGGAATATTCACTTGCAAGTAGTGAGCAGTATCCTTGCCAAAGTTAGACCACCCAGGATTTCGACAGTCATTCAAAGCAAGATTTCATGCTTAACATTATGCAAGGCCTTGTCCATACAAAATTCACATGTTCCTAAATAGAATACCAGACTGGTTTGGGTTGGAAGGTACCTTAAATATCATTCAGTTCCAACCCATTCAATGGGCATGGACACCTTCCACTAGAGCAGCTTCCTCCAAGCCCCTGTGTCCAACCTGGCCTTGAACACTGCCAGGGA
>WYDI02028273.1:0-18834 GCA_009867235.2 Psittacus erithacus | reverse complement strand
GCCTCGGCGAAGGGCTGGGGCCCGTGGCCGCCTCCCCGCTCACTCACTCACCCGCACGGAGCAACGGCGGCGGCGGAGCTGGGCCCGGCCCATGCGGCTCAACAGCGGCGGCCCGGGGCGGCGGGCGGCGGCGAGGCGGCGGCGGCACAAAGCGGGCGGCCCGGGACGCCCATGGCCGCGGCCGCTGGCTTGTGGCGGCGACAGCGAGAGAGCAGCAGCGAGCCCCGCACCGCTCCGCTCCGCCTGCGCCGCTGCCTCCCAGCGCCGGGGAGAGCGGCTCAGCCGCGCCCCCCGCGCCCCCGGCCGGTACTGCGGGACCGGCAGCCCGCGCCGGCAGCCGGCCGCGGGGGCGGAGAGGGCCGGGCTGGGCCCGGCCCGGGGGAGGCGGAGCTGGGGCACCCGCGGGTAGGCGGCTGCGGGCGGGTGGGCGGCGGGGCTGCGGCTCCGGCGCCTCGCGCTCGCTGCTGGGCCGGCGGGAGCAGCACGGGGGTGCCCGCCCGAGGAGGCCTCGAGCCGCGGGCGCATGGCCGAGGGTGTGGGCATGACGCAGGGTGCCCCAGTTGAGCCCCAGCGACGATAGGCCTCGCTTAAAGGGTGAGCGGCTCCAGGGTCTCCAGGGCTCCCTCGCTCTGGTCAGGCGGAGCGCTCAGAGCTCCCCCGAGCATCCTGGGCAGGGTCGGCCCAGGAGGGGGTCGCGCTCTGGAGTCCTCCAAGCCCTGGAGGAGCGGCTCTGCTAGGTGAGTAAAGGTAGCAACTCTCAAAACCATCACTAGCTTCCACTGCTCCGTCCCGGATCGAGCGGCATGTCTTTAGCCGAGCTCTGCCCAGGAGGGACCGCGCACCAGTGAGCCCAGTGCTGGAGGAGCACGGTGGCTGGGCCACCAGCGGCTCTTGCCTCCGCCAACAACGAGAGCTGGTTGAGAAACCACAGCGTGCGTCCTGGTGCTCTGAGCTGGGCAATGCTGCGGCGGGGAGAAATAAGGGGACTCGCCAAGAGGTGGCACTGTATGGACTGAAATGGGTCCAACAACATGGAGACTCGCGAGGAGGGCGGTGGGGAGCGCGTCTTACCCCGACATGGTAGGTCATGGGGAGCTTCTGGCCAGGCAGGGTGCCCCGGCACTGAGACTGCAGTGCTGTCCTGGGGTGACAGGGACATTGAGGGAAGGAGGTGGGGATTATCAGATGCAGAGGGCGAACAAGAGTGGTGTGATGGGGAAATGCAAAGCCTGTCTCTTCCCTGGAAAGCGATGGTACACTCAGAGTGCCCTGGGACTGAGCGAAGCAGTCTCCTGGGTATATTTCAAAAGCCGAACATGCAAGCCAGTCCTCTGAAAACCAGAATTCACTCAGAAAGATTTCTGACAGGATGGTTTCTAGGTTTTGATGCAATTATTCTACTGCATGTGCCTATTCCCATGCATTTAGGGAACACTTTTGGAAACGTACAGCACTTTTTTCCAGCTTTCTGAAATACACAGAATTCCACCCTGGGCAGTGGCACTCCCCTTCTCCCCCCAGCGCTGAGCCCAGCAGGGTGGTACAGCTCCTTGAGCACTCTCATGTAAAGGATGCTTGGAGCTGATTTACATGTAGCAGTGCAATACTGATCTCAGGCATAATAATAGAAAAGCTGATGTGGGATTCAGCTGGTAAAGAATTAAAGGATGGGAATATAATTAATGCAATCAGCCTAGTTTCTGGAAAATAGCTCTTGTCAAACTCTGATGTCATCCTTTGAAGAGATTACAAGTTTGGCTGATAAAGGTTATGGCATAGAAATAATAGATCTGGACTCTGCTCAGGCATGTGACTTAATCCACAGAGTATTCTGATTAAAAATTAGCACAATACAACATCAAGAGAGACACCTTAAAGGGACTGGGAGCTGGCAAACCGACAGCCATCAATGGGGAATCCCTACAGAATGGGAGTGCTCTCAGTGGGTGTCCGGGGCTTGGATGGGAAGCCCAATGCTATTCAGCGTTTCCATCAATGGTCTAGAAATAGATTAAAAAGCCCTGCTGAGAAAAATGCTGGGGCCAGGGCAGGAGATAGGATAGGATAGGGGCAGGAGACACGGACAAGGTCAGGACAGCTGTAGAAAACTTCATAAGCTGAGTCCTGGGCAAATAAGACGTGGTTGAATGTGAGCAGCTGTGAAAGGATCCCTCTGCTGAGCACAAGGCCCTTCTGCTGGAAACCCACTATTGGCAAGGAGGGACTTGGGAGTGAGTTTGGAAGGCAGGAGGGACAGCATGGGAGCAGCAGCGGATGTCCTTGCCAGGATGGGGCTGGGCACTGCAGGAGAACGGGTTCCAGTGTCTGTATTTCAGAAAGGATGCTGCAACATTAGGAAGAAGGTGGGTAAGAGTTACAAGTGACCCCTGCTTTGCAGGGGGATGCCTGAGAACCGCAGCCTCCTTTGCCAGTACAAAGGAGCCCTAGAGAAGCCTCTATTACAGTGCTTAAGTAGCTTCATGGGTGAGGGATGATCAGGTATTAGAGAGCTTTTCATCTCCCAGAGAAAGGCCCAGCAAGATTTGATAGCGTGAGTTGAGTTCACACGAGAAACTGGAGCTAGATTTCACCGTGGCAAGGGGGGGACTGAGGAGGTGTCATGGTGGATGCACCAGGATGCATGTGGCTGAAGTGCTGGGACTTGGCATGTCCCCATCCCTATGCTGCCATCCTTCCCTGGAACCTTCTTTGTGTACTGCTCCTCAGGGCCGGGCTGGACCTGGGGCAGTGAGAGAAGTGCTGGGGTATTCTCTCACACCCAGCAGCTCACGGCCACATTCCCCAGCTCAGGGAACACAACACGGGGTAAGGAATCAGCTCCCATCCCACCTGCAGCTCCAGCCATGCTAGGGGGGCAGAGCTGATCCATTCCAGCAGCACAGCATCGCTGTGTGCATGCTCCGTCCTCATGCCCTGAGAAAGCACAGCCAAGACAGCCAGGCGGCTGGCCCTTTGTAGGCTGGAAGGGATGAATTCCCGGAAGGCTGATGGTCCCTCCCAGTGCCTTGCCATTTTCTGGTCCTCCAGCAGGGCTGAGTGGCGTTGCAAGAGCCATGGGCTCCCTCTGGAGCCCCCTCTCTGCCTTTTACACCTCTATTTCCCACACTGAGGAACCCAGTCCCTGCACTTTGTCAAGGGCCAACATCAGCTACTTTCAGATTTACCTGGGGACATCAAACAGGTGAAAAACCCAACCGAGCGTCCCTGGTTATGCAGGGAGGGAATCAGCCTGCAAGTTCTTTCAACAGAGAGTAGAGGCAAATGAACCAAACCGGGTCATTTCTGCCTTCTTCATCAGTTCATAGTGTGGCCCTGCCTTATATCCTCTCAAAACTGCCACAGCCAAGATGCCAGCAGTGTTTTGGTGCACAACTGGTGTTGGCCTGCAGCTGAAGCTGGTCCCTGTGCAAGCCTAGACTGCTGTACACTTCCCAGCTCCTGGTGCACGCTTTCATTTGTGCCTGGAAGAGCCAGCATATACTAATGATAGAGGAACTGCTTTTAGCCTTTGGTCTAATGGGTCTGGGGCTGTGTCCGAGCAGCTTGACGTTGTGCACACAGCACTTGTGTGGTGTGATTTGCAGAGCCTCCCTGCAAGCCCTTCATTCCCACCTCTGAGAGCGGCAAAGGGATGTTTCTGGTAGCACCATTAGTTCCCTGCCAGGTTGGCTTGGAACCCCAAGCCTCCCAGCATCACTTCTGCAGCGAGAGTGCTCAGTTCAGCTTCAGCACTGACAATATTCATCTCAAATTAATTCTCTCTGTAGTGATTCTCTGGCTTCCCCAAAGCAAGGCTGGCCTGACCCGGAGCTGATGTTTGATGGCTGGGGGGCTGTTAGCATCCAGCATACCCTTCTAGCGGCGGAGTTGTGCCTTTATGAGTGTCGGCGTCCCTCCGGCCTGGGCAGTTTCGGGAGGAAGCGCACTAGATGGTGCTGTTCAACCTTTGGCTGCGATTTGAGAGGACCCTGTAAGGTCGTAAGTGGTGCCGAATTTCGGTGTTAACTAAAAAACCTGTCTGAAACTGGAGGACAAACAGAAATACCCTCAAGTATGAGGTCCTACGCCAATTGCTGGCAGAGGAAAAGGGCAGCTCGCCATTACAGGGATATGTGCCACCTCCTCCCTCGTACCTGGAGCACCCTCATTTCTGAAGGAGTCAGGGCTTGGCTGCATGAGCAGTGATGGCAGAAGAGGTTGCTAAGAAAGAAATGTTCTGGGGTGGAAGAGGAGACTCGTAGCTCTCTCTTTGGACTGTTGGCAAGATGGCACTTGCAGAATGGGAGGAAGAACGTGTATTAGCAGTCAAGGTAAAAACATTGCCATTGTGGCACCAGGAACTGAAGGTACCCCGAGTAGCTCAGCTGGGAGGAAGCACCACAGCCCAGTGGCAGGGCCACGAAGGGGATGAGCAAGTGGAGCCACAGCACATGGCTGGTAGAAGACCAAAGCAGAGAAGCGGCCACAGATAGAGCAGGGCTGGGAGCTGGAAGGCAGCTCCTGCCCCACTGGTCAGGAGAGACAGATCACATCTCTGCATGGGCAGCAAGGATACAACGGGCAGCCCTGCCAGAACTGGGGGTGAGACGTGAAGCAGGTGATGCTGGTTGCAATTCTCACAGCATCCCTTCTTGCGGGAGGCACTGGGCTAGAGATACCTCCCCACCCTGGCAATGTCAGCTGCACAAAGTATCCACGGAGCAGTGGGAGCAGCTTTCCAAGTCCCTGGGGTGCAGGACACATGGGCAGCCTGTGTTTGGATTCCCCACCAAAAAGGCAAACACACCCCATGTCTTGGGTTTACTTCCAGGATGAAGCACCATTAGGACACCAAGCTTAGCCTTTTTGCACAGATGCTGCTGTTTTTATAAAGCCCATGCCTGAGCCTGCTGTTCCAAGCAGTTGGGAAGGCTGGAGGGTCCACTGCTCTCGGTGCTGTAGTCTTTCACCTCCAGCAAAATCATCCCAGTTTCTCAATTCACTTCTATTCTCATGTGGATGCTCTCTTGCAAACCCTCAGGGTACGCCAGGGCTCCTGGGCCTCCCTCCATGCAGGTACAGGACTGGAGCAGATAGATGGGGCAAAGATTTCACTGCTCACTGGAGAAAAACTCCAGCCCTTCATCTGGGGTGGCCTCCATCCAGGAATGTAAGGGCAGGAGGGCCTGGACCAGCTCAGGGAGCAGTCTGACATGGTTTCTGCAGCTGCCAGCATTTGCCCACAGTGGGGTGCAGGTGTCTGTATGGCAGCAGAAAAACCCTGCACATTACTGCAAGCTGCTGCAGTGTCATAGCACCCTGTCCTGTTCTCCCCAGAGTCTCATTCTGCCGTCAGCTCTGGGAGCATCTCTGCTTGGTGTTTCCCCTTGTGCGCTGCTCTGCCTTCCCCTGCCGGGTTACAGTGCCCCAAACCTGGTGTTTCCCCAAAAAACTATTACAGATGAGCTCATGCTATGCCTTGGGAGGTTGCTCCGGATGAGCTGATCACCCAACATCCTGTGGCTTTCCTGCCACCAGCCCTCAGACCATCCCCAGCTCCTCTCCTGGCTATCAACCAGCCACATCTAGCGATGCCGGGATGGGTTTTGGTCTAAGCTTTCCCCATCTTTTTTCTCCTTCCATCTGACTTCACAGCAGTTTCACGGCAGCTCACAGCCACTCTCCTCTGCCTGCCTTGCACCTTCCATAGTACAAGTAGCAGCTAATGTTCCTTTGCCCCTGGCTGCATCAAGGCCCAGCTGTGCTCATAGGCTTCTCTTCTCACCTCTTCTGTACCAGCTCCCCAGATAACCCCTGGGCTCCCATCCCAGCTTTCTGCCCAGAAATTTCCCTCCCACAGTTTTTGCTCAGGTCTGGAAACTCAGCCCACGTGCAGCAGCACAGGGTATGGGATTGTTCCTATCTACTGACAACAGCCTGGCTGCCATGGGTAACCCATCAGCTATTTCTCTCAGACAGCAATGATACGTTGGGGCAGGTACAATCTCCTCCTAGAAAATCATCTGTAATTGATGATGCTCTGGGGGTTGTATAAAACCTGTGGCAAAAGCTACAGGACTGAGACTACAAGTGGGATTTAAGGTTGAAATTCAAGTCCCTAAGATCACCCAGGCAGGGACCCCTCGACCCTCTCCATCTGGCCCTGTGCTGCTTTCGTGAAAGGGTTACCCATGTCTGGCACAGCAAAGAGACCCTGCCAGACCCCTGCTGCACCCAAGACCCTGTAACTCCCCTGGTGTTGATCAACCCTCTCTGCCAAAAGCCATCTCATGCACGCTCCCTGGCATCGCCAGTGTCCAATGCAGTTCCTCACCGGCTGCTGATGCGTCCCTTGGTGAAATCCCACCCATGCGCCTTCCCACACCTACCTTTGGGGTCTGCCCTTGCCCGGTACCCCACACGTCTGCCTCTCCATGCTCTGGACCACCAGGATCACTGCCTCTCTTGAAGGGCCAGGAGAGGGATGACATCCACGTGTGTTCCAGCAGCACCACTCTGCAGAGAGAAGAGATGTCAGTTCATTCCTGCTAGGACCACCCTACTCAGGAGATGCTTGCAGGCAGGGACACCCTCCAGTCCCCACTTGCAGGAAGGGGATCCTGATGGACATATTTCATATGTTGGCCCTGCATGAGATGAAGTTATGTCAAGCGGGCTCTGCTTTACCCTGAGCTGTGCTGGGACTGTCCCTGAGCACAGGGGCTCTGGAGCATTTATCTCTACAGAAATAAACCCACCTTACAGAGCAGGGACAGGAGGGAGCAGCAGCACCAGAGGACATTCCTGTCCCTGGTCCCCAAGCCCTAGTGCTGACCCAGGACTAACTCACCTGCCCCAGGGCATTGCTTGCATGCCTTCTGCGTCTGCTGCTCCCATGTCCCTGTGGCACGATGGGATGAGGTGGGCACATGATGGGCATCATCCCTGCGGAGGAATACAGCATCTGGCTGGTGGCTCACACTGTTGACTACTGTGCTGAGACAGCTGTTTCAGAGCAGCCTGTAATAATTCAACCCATTTGATCCTGGGAGGAGAGACAGATCTCTTTTATCCAGCCATGAGTGACCCCAACCAGCTGGGAGGTGAGGGAAGAGCACTGCTGGAAACATCAGTTGCTTCGCTCCTGCGGATCGGTTTTGCAACACAGGGGCAAGATCTTCTGGCTTAGATGTGGTCAGTGGCCTGGCTGGTGAAAGCAAGCTCAGTGCTCAGCGATGCCTTGATGTCTGTCTGACAGCCTTGCAGGCTTCAAGCCTGACTGTTTTGATAGGATCTCTGCCAGCAGCCCAGCTTGGAGAGCAGGTGCTTCTCCCCACTCCTGGCTCACCCATCCTGGAGGGTCAACTCTCCGGGGAGCTGGCAAAAGGTTTGTGATGAGTCAGGTCTGTTGGCCATGGTTTGGCCAAAGCCTGGTGACCAGCTGGTGGCCAGTTGGATGCAGGCCCAGGCTTGCTGACAGTGCATCTGCTTTGATGAGGTTCTTCCCAAAGATGCGGAAGACGGTCAATGAGCATCATTTTGTATCAATCACGCAACTTTGGTTTGTTGCGAGTCCACCTAGTGGCCTGTGGGGTTATGGTCAGCTCTGCTGGGCACAGCGAGGCTTGTGAAGACATCTCGGAAACGCTCATACAGCCAGGACAAGCTCTGGGAATTGTTTTACCTGTGCACGTACCTGACAGGTACGGTTCAGGTCTCAACTCATCACTGTTCTTCTCCCAGCCCACAAAGTGACAACAGCAGCTGAGGTTGTGACTGGTTTGCTGAGGTCCAAAACCCAGACAGACCTGGGCTAGGGCCAATGATCCTTGTGATCACATCGGGAGCTGCAGAGGGAAGCCCCGTGACATTTTCACCCCTTATTTCTCCTGAAGAGTGTTTTTCCTCACTGCCTCATGCTTCCCAGACATTAGATGCCCCAGATGCTTCTCTTGGAGATGCTGTGCCTTTGGAGAAGCGTTGGTTCTGAGTGCTCAGGAAGGCCAGAAGCTGTTTACAGCCAGTAGCAGCTCTGGTAGCTGCCCACCAGCAGGCAGGATGGCCGGGCTCATGGCACGTCCCAGCCTGCCAGCCAGAGCCCTCACTGTGCTCCTCCGCAGCACAACATGCTGCGCCAGGACCAGGTGTGCTCCAGGGCTGGGGGACAAGCCAGCCCTTCCATGGGGAGCCCTAGTCTGGGCAAGCACTTGTGGGAGCCCCCCACTCTTTCAGCTCGCTGGTAACACAGCCGCAGACCCTCTGGGATCTCTCCATACTCCTGTTGTGACTCCAGCCTTCAGCACCCCCTTCCCAACCTCCCATGTCCTAGCACCACCTCCAAACCCTTCAACCTAGGTGGGGGTTGCTTTCTTTTGCCATCTCCCCTTCCTCAGAGCAACCATCCTGCACTCATCTCCTCAGCCATGGCCATCCCTCCTGGCTGAGCTGGTGGATGGGACCCCCAGGCTGCTGTGTCACCAGCACCCAACCAGGGCAGCTGGGGCTTGGCACAAGCGAATCCTGGAGCCCCTTCACCCCTGAAGACCTGTCTGATGGCTGCACCACCTCTAGGAAAGGAGGTTTCTCTGAGGGGTTCCTCTTCCATGGTAGGAATGAGGCCATAGGAGCAGAACCAGGAAAAGCTCTGCACTGATGGATACCAGCTGAGGTCCTGACCAGCTGAGCCAAGTTGCTGGACCCAGCCCAGCAGTGTCCCTGGGATTTGCCTGCTTCCTTCTGCAGAGAAGATCAAAAATGGTCAGATAAGTGCTGATAGGAGGAGCATTTCTGCTGCACCATCTCTGCTGTGGCTGGAGATCTGCATACTGGCTGTGGACACCTGAGCGTTAGGGTTGGTGGGGCTGTGCCAATGGGAGGAGGCTGCAAGGGGGTGCAGGCTGAGGCAGGCTCTGCTGCTCCTCATTAGTGAACTGATGCTGCATGGAGCCCCAGCTGATGAGCTGGGGGTGCTCAGTGAGTGCCATTTTTTCATGCTTTCATGGAAGAGGCTCCAAACCCTTCTGCTGATGTAGCTGCCCCAGCACAAGCCCAACCCAGGAGATCATCTTGGTGCTGACTCATCTCAAGGCTTTCTGGCACCAGCAAACAGATGTGGAGAGTATTGGTGTCATCCTGACACAGAACTGGAGAACTTGCTCACAAAATCATAGTGGGATGAAACTTGGAGAAATTGGGGGCCTCTGTCTTTGGAGGGGTCCCAGACTTGCTCCACAGCCAAGGCAAACCTGATGCTGGATGTCAGCCATGAGATTTCCCATCCCCTTCTGCCAGCACTTCTGGGACCGTCAGTGGCCCCTTTCCACTCATGCTCACCGCTTGGTAGCTCTGGGTGTGAAATCCCAGGCTGCGTCTCTCCTAAAATCCCCCTCCTCTTTCCATGCCAGGGTGGGCAGGCAAACCACAGCACAGACAGATCCTCTCTGGGACAGGATGGCAAGGAGCAGTGGGCTAGTGATCATGAGCATCCCACAGTCCTCTTCTTCCCTGGCTTATTGAAGGTGAAAGCATCAGGCTGGGCAGGTAACCCAAACTTTGCTGTGACCCATCTTCAGACACCAAGCCATGGGCTGTCTTCCATAAGGCGGTGCTGCTTCCCAGCCCTTTGGCCCCTGTCCCGATCAGGATACAGAGGGCACTGCCACCCACCCTCTCTGCAGGGCTGGAGCCATGGTCTCATGTCCAGCCTGCCCATCTGCAGCCATTTCACACCACTCATGCTCTTGCCAGTGCTGTCCTTTAGCCTTTACAGCTCTTCTCCCCATAGTGGGAGCAGACAGCAGCCTGATCCCTGCAGCCTTGGCCTTTCTGACCTCGGGGTGCTGGGCTCCCTGGGTCTTCTCCCAGGGGATATGTTCCCTGCTTTGACTGTCCTGCTGGATGTTCTCCTCTGTCAGAAGTCCTTCAGCATGCAAATGCTGGCTGGCATGGTGACCAGCCTCAGGAGAGCCCATGGCTGACAAACATGAGCAAATTTGGCCTCATGTTTCTTCCCGATCCCTTATAGTTATAACTGGCCAAAGCATGAGAAAAAGTGTGGCAGTGGATGTACAAATCTTGCCAGACCTTGGACTTAGCATCTTCCTGTAGCAGCATCTTCCCTGCGGTGCCAAGGACGTAATGAAGAGCAGAGCGTGGCTCACAGAGGACGTTGACATGGACTTTGGTTAGTTCTTCACACGCTTCTCTGACCCTCTCAGGGTCATGAGGTGGGGTGAGTGCCCCTCATCTGGAGATGACCATCTTGTGGGCAGCCATTCCCAGTCCACTTCAGCCTTCTCCTGCAGCAGGATGAGGAGCAGAGGTGCCTGAACAGGAGATGCATGGCTCCCTTTTCCCAGTGGTTTTTCAGATCTCCAATGCGGAACATCTTTAATTTGGCCTGTTTAGCTTAGTCTCACATTCACCCGCTGCCCAGAGCCTGGCACCTCTGCAGCTCCTGCCATTAAACTTCTGCCTGATGAAAATGAATGATTGAGCCTGAATTATCATCCTCTCTCTCCCAGGTGTTTTGTGCTCCTTATGCCTTGATCTGGTCTGGCAGCTCCTGTGCTGGAGGGACCTTTGGATGGACCATACAGAGAGGAGTTTTGGGGATGCCTTGGTGATGATCAGAGCAATGTGCTGAGTTGGGCAGCGAGGCTTAGTGAGCGCCCATTACGCTTCAGCTTTTGGAAGAGTGGCTGCTTTCATGGGTTGCATCTACATCCTTGTCCCTTCTCCCATGGCTCCCTTGGCAAGTTTCAGGATGGACTGCTCAGGGTCAATGATAGCTTTGTGCTTAATCAGTCTGTATGTGCACTCATTCCATGTAGAAATCTCTGAGCATTGCCCCGTTTAACCACATCCGAGGAAGACTGTGGTTCTGGAGCACAACAAGTACCTGCAAGTGCGGTGAAAGCAGAAAAGCTGGATCCAGGGCTTGCATTAACAACCAAATCCCTTGGAGGCCATTTCCTCCCTGTGTCACCCCAATGGCTGAATGCCCTGTGCCCACCACAGGGGGCATCTGGGGGTGCAGTGACCCTCCTCCCTCAAGAGTGGTCTCCTCTCTGCTGTCCCTTTTCATGAGGACCAAACCCTGGGCAAGGCCTCTGGGTGCTTTGAAGCAAATCTTTTTGGCCTGTCCATTGCTGTATCTCCTTTCCACAGTCTTACTGAAGATCCAGTTGTCTACACCTGAGCTACCGGCCTTGGACAGCACTGAGCTGCCCACAGTGAGAATAAGGTCATTTTATACTCAGTGGCATCCTAGGAGGACCATGAGCTGCTGGGCAAGCTCACCCCCACCAGATGCCCTGGTACCTTGCTTTGCAGAGTTCACTGCTGGCTCAGTCCCATCCTCATCCCATGGGCACCCATCCAGCCATGTGTTTTACAGCCATTGTTAATCACCAGTTTAAGCCATGGGCCCAGCCTGGCTGTCTGTCCCCTCCTGCCCTGCTGTGAACCAGGCACAGGCTCCCACCCAGCCCTGACCTGGGGGAGCCCATTGCTCGGGATGGGCCATACCCAAGGCCTGAGTGGCCAGTGTCCCCTGCTCACCTCTAGCATCCGCAGCTGGCAGCCAGGATGCCACCTGGGCGCATCTCTGCTAGGTCCCACCAGCTCCCACCTCCTCCAGCCTGAACACCCTGCATCAGCTGGGCCATGACCATGTGGTCCCTGCTCATGTCCCACCTGCCCTTTGCTGCCGTTGGTTTTCCAGTTCCTAGGCTCCAGTCTCTTGCTTCTCCATGTTTGGAGGACAAAGTCTAACCACGCATTGCTCTCCACCTCACCTCCCTGGCAGCACTGGCCCTTCGCAGTGCAGGCAGTCCTATTCCCGCATTAGTTCTATCCCATGTCCTTGTAGGAAGGTGACTCCCTCCAATCCCAGGGGACCCTGCCAGCACAGGATGGCCATTCTGGGGGGAGCCACCCCAGCCTCAACTCCCTGTGGGAACCATCACCCCAAAACCAGGCATAGGACAAACCTGCCCTAGCAGCCCTCTGTGCCGCCATCACCCTGAGGCGAGGAGCAAGAGTCCCAGTGGGGTCCTGGTGGGGTCCCAGTGGGCTTTTGGGGCTGGCTGGAGCGGGGAGCATCCTTGCGCTCTTTGTGCTCCCCCGGTGAGCGGCGCAGTGCAAATATCAGCCGAGTGCTTTGAAATGAAAATAAAACTGATAAAAGTCGGGCAAATCCTCTGCCCGGCCCCTGCTGCTGGCCTGAGCGGCGGCTCTTTCTGCTGCCGAGCCGGCTCCCGCAGTTATCAATACATTATGTATGCCGGTGTCCGTCGGCCAGAGCCTTTTGTTGATGCTGAATATGTCCTGGCCAACAAAAGTGGACTGGATTAGCCACAGTGGATTAAAAGATTTTCTTCTTGGAGTTTACCTAATAATATAACAATTGACATAGAAGGTCTCTTTGAACCCTACATGACTCTCTTATTTCACCATCTGTGAGTTTGCTTTCCATGCCGCTGATGGTGCTGGTGGTGGGAACGCTGCCCGGAGCCGAATTTGTCACTGAGCAGAAGAAAGCAGCCCGTATTTGAAGGGAGGCAGCGGGAAGGGAAAGTGGCACAACTTCTGTCCTCCTGCCTTTGTCCTCGGCCCTTCTGCTGATGGCTCACCAGGCTCACGATGCTGCGGCGTAAGGAGAGAAGAGACCCAAGGAGTGTGCTCAAGCGGTGGGGAAGCCACCCGCTCATCTGCAATTCGAGGTGTCCAGAGGGGTCCCGACCGGAATAAGCTCCTTCATTAATCACAGATTTTGGGAGAGTTGCGGAACTGTGAGCCAACGGAGTTCGCACGTCTGGATCTCAGGCGTTGGGATCCAGCCGCTGTCCCTGGTCTCCATTGCAAGATGGGTCAGGCAGCGGCGGCAGCGACACTGGGAAACATGGAGGGCAGCGGCAGCAGGGGAGGAAGTCTCCCCCCACCATCCTGCAGTGCCGACACCTCTCGCCCCCTCCTCCGGCACACCCTGGCCCTTGGGCTTTGATCTCATCCGGGGGGGCTCCATTCAAAGTCTTTCATAGCAGCCTTTGGAAATACCCGTCCTCAGAAGTCGCGAGTAATGAGATGGGGAGACAGTGAGCAATTTAGGCGCCGCTCTTTCTTGCCTGTGCTTTTCTTAATCTCCACCTCCCAACCCCCCCCCCCCCTTTTTTTTTTTTCCTCTTTTTTTTAATTATTTTTTTTGGCAAAGACACTTCTGGAGCGGCATCGACTTTGTATGGGATCCCCGCACCTCCCCGGGCCTGCCGGGGGGGCAGGAACATGGGGCTCGTGCCTCTCAGCTGGGGGCCTTTGATGAAGCTGCTTTGCGAAATTTGATTTGAAAGGCCTACGATGGCAATTTGGGGAGAATGGTGGAGCCTTTCTCCACCCGCCTCTCTTTGTCTGTCGCCCAAAGGGGGGGTTCATTGTGGGTGCCGGGGCATGGGTGGGGTGGGGCGGCGGAGGGGGCCGCGGCGCGGGAGAACAATGAGCGGGAGATGGGGAGCGTTGGGATTTCTCACCTGCCCGGGTGCCTGCGGTCCGCCATGACAGGAGCAGCCGCCCTGCTTGCCGCCGTCTGGAGCACTTTTTTTATCCCCCCGACTCTTGAACCTATTTCCCTTCTTGGCAAGTGCGTGGCTGGAAGATGGGAATCTTTACTTTATATTGCAGCTTGGTCTTCCCAGCCTGATTGGCTGCGGCCAGGACCAAATGCTGGTCCTTCCATCCCATCGTCACTATGGCAACCGGCCCCGTTAGGCACCACCGATTTACTTATAATTGCTGGGTAAATAGTCAAGACAGGCCGCTTTCATCCCGCACCGAGAGATTGCTCTTCTTCATCTCCCTTTTTCCCCCTTGTTTTTTTTCTTTAGGAGAAGGAAGCCCTAAAGAGCAGCAACACTTCAGGAAAACTCATTGAAGGCTGTTGCGGGGAGCAGTGCCTCCCTCCTGGCCAGCCTTCCCCCATCACTCCTGCTGCACAATGCCTCGATGCTGGCACCATCATGCAGCCCTCACCAAGATCCTCCTGCAAGAAGCGGCACTGGGTGGGCATGCACAGTGCCCACTGGTGCAAGGGTTGGCCATGGCAGGCTCTTGCCACCCGGCTGCCAGCCATTGCTCCTGCCATTTTTGGGATTTCACACCAGAGAGCAGCATGGGGCTGAACACTCCTTCATTGCCTCTGTCCTCCTTCCCCGCTGCTGCCAGCAGTGATTCATGTTCACAGCACTGAGATTTCTGTCCAGGCACCAGCACTGTCCGGTTCTTTCCCTGGTTCTGTTGGACCCGCCAATGGTGCTGGCCAGGACAGGGCAGCTCGTACGTCCAGCCCCGGCCATGCTCACCCCTGCAGGCTGGGATGCTGGGGCACATGCTCTACCTGGCTACCTTCATGCTGAGCCACTCCTTGCCGGATCTGCAGGGCAAGGAACCTCTCGCTGCTCCTGGGGGTGTTTAATGGCGATGGACAGGGTGATACGCACAGGTATTGTTGCCAGACCTGTGAATGTGGGCCAGGATCTGTGCTCATGGACAGGTGGGTCCCATGGGAGAGATGCAGGTGGGAGCGTGGTCCCACCAGCATCCATCCTTGGATCCTCATGATCCAGGGATGGATGCTGCAGCTAGAGAACAGAAAACAGGTGCCCAGCCCAGCCTTGGTGGCTAGAACACCCACACGGTGCTTCTGTATCCACTGGTCATCACCGGCACCAAACAGTGATGGGAAATGGGAATACAGGGGTCTTGGGGGGAATCTAAGGGCTGGAGAGATCCTGGGAAAACGGACAGCTCAGTGGCAGCAGGGTGAGAGAGGAGCAGGATGGGTTTGAGGGAAAGGAAGCCAAGGTCATCTTCCCATTCCACCCTCACAGCTGTCCAGAAGGAAAAGTCCATTAGGGCAGCTCTAGGAGCCCTGGGAGACACTGCCTGAGCTCCCTGCTTCAGTGGAAGAACTGGGGGATTCCAACCCTGCTCGCTGAGGAGCACAGAGGAGACAGAGGTGAGAATGTGAAACCAGCAGAGGATGGAGCAGCAATGAGCAGTGAGGCAAGGAGGGCTTCTGAAGGAACTGGGGGGATGAACCAGCTAATCCTCAAACAGCCCTACCTACCTGCTCCTGGAAAGGGCAGTTTGGAGCCTGGCAGATGCAATAACAATTGTTCTTTCCACGTATTACAGGGAGAGCCAGGAAACGGCAGGACATTAACTCTGTGCTACCAGCAAACCAGCAGAGATGCTCCTGCAAACAGACTATGTGGGTACCTCAGTGAATGCACCCTACCTGAGCAACTGAGGTGGCTTGCAGAGGGAAGACCAGTCTCCTAAGAGCAGCCAACTTGGAAGGTGCCAGCAGCAGCGTATGGGGGTGATGTGCGCAGTGCAGCCGTTTTGGATGTGCAGAGGGCTGGTGACAGTGCTGTTGCTGAAGGCCTTCAGGGACATGGAGCTGGCCTGCTCTGGGATCTGCAAGGCACAGAGTGCTCTCAGGACCCCAGGAACCAGGATCCCGTCCAGCTGCCGGTCCCAGTACACTCTGGTTCTGCTGGGGCTGCTCTCCCACATGCTCTTTCTCTGTTTTAAAGGCAGCTTCTCTGTGAAGCGCTTTGGGACTCAGCAGAAAGGGGGTATCTCCCCTCCTGCTGAAGACAAGCCGGTACCTCTGCAAGTACCTGCGGGCCTTGCCAGCCCTGCTGCAGCAACAGGAGCCTTGTGCCTGGGAACACGGCACAGGCACGGAGGCCATGGAGCCGTGCAAGCATCCTCCCATGGCGGTTCCCATGGCAACTCCCTGGCTCACAGGCTCCCAACCCGCGCAGTTGTAGCCGCAGGATGGCTTCAGCCACATGCAGCACCCACCAGCCCTGCTCATGTGCCAGGGTCTCATCACCCTCTGCCCTCTCCTCCCATCACTGCTGTTCCCTCCTGCCACCCAGCACCTCCTGTCCCTCCTCAAGGGACTCATCATCTTGCTCCCTACTGCAGAGAGCTGCTCCTGGAAGTCCTCCCAACCAAAGCACCTTTCCCAGGGCCCTGCAAAGGCCTTCATTCTCCTTTTCCTTCAGCGTATCATGCAGAAAACAAGGAATAACTGATAACAGGCGAGGAACAACATTCATGGAGAAAGAAGCTAAGCAGGACAAGTGGGTCTGTGTAGAGGAGATTTTCCTCCTCCGCACTTCAGCAGGTCCTGCCTCTGCACATTCCGGGACTGCCTGGCAGGGCAGAAGCCTGCTGGCCTGTGCCTGCAGCCAAGGAGATTTCCCCAGTTTTTGGTGCTGGTGCCGAGCTCCAGTCTCACGCTTCAAAACCAATGGCATAGAACTGCTGTAAAAAGGAAAGGCAGCAGCCAATGATTTGTAGAGAAGAAGCCTTGCAGCAAGACTTGAAGCTTGATGTCAAATAGACTGAGAGGCTACAATGTGAGAAAGAGGAGAAAATATTATGTATGGGGAAGCCTTGCTCCAGAAGCCAGGGCATGAGGAGTCTCAATTCCCAGAGTTGGAGCAAGGCAGCTTAAAGTTAGGAGTAAAGACTTTCCACCACCTGACACCTCCTAAATCCATGCATGGCTTTTGGGAAGAAGGATTTAACCAATCTCAGGTCCTCAATCAGCCTTAGAAGTTAAGGGACAACATCCTAAGGAATAAAACAAGTGGATGCACAGATGGCGATGGGCTACCACGGCAGAGTCACCCCACATCCTGCTGGAAAGGTGAGGCTTGACTAGGAAGGTCCATCTGGGTCTCACAACACATTCAGAAGGGGTCTGTGTAAGGGGTATCAATCAAATTAAGGTGCTCTGGAACGAGTGGGCAAGTCCCTGTGTGAATAAATACCTGGATAAAGCAGGAAGTGGTGTGAAGGTGCAGGGCAGCCCCCGAGGTCCCCTGCACAGCCCACCATTCCGCCCGCATCTGGGAAAAGGGAGGTGATCTGGTTTGCTGATGATACCTGTTGATCAGGGTGAGAAGATGAGGGCTGGGTAGGAAGAGCTGCAAAAGCATCTTACAGGACTGCCTGGAGGACTGAATAGCAGGCAGAGATCAGCCTTTATAAAGGCACAGAGGGAAAAATCCAGCCTGACTGCGCAACAGCAAGTTGTGCTCACAAAAAGAAGCAGCCTCCTTGGGTGAATAACCCAGTGATAACCAGGCACCACTAGCACAGTGCTGGACACCTCTGACTGGTGAGGATGCAGCTCCATGAAATGCCTGCTCCATCCATCATACTGGCCCTGGGCCACTTCAGACCCTGACGTCGTCCCAGGGACAAGCTTTGCTGGTCCCACCCCATGCATGCCAGGAGTGTTGCTGGAGAAACCCACTTTGTGGCTGCTCCCTTTTCTTCCCTAACATCTCCCACTCCACATGCTCCCTGCACCACCTTTCTCCCCAGCCTGGGACACACATCCCTGGGGGCACTGGATCCTGCGAGGACCTTCTCTGAGCAGCCACACTGCCGGTACCTGGAGGCCCTGTGAGCACAGCTCCTGTCTCAGCAGTGCCAGCTCCTGTGTTTTCAGGGTGTTCTGACTGGCCTGAACCAGCACCATTTTCAGCGTTACCATGGCGATGGCTGTCTGGGAAATGTGTGTGATGGAGGCACATGAAAGGCAGAGTCCAGCCACAGAAAGATGCCCGTGACCACCCTCAGCTGGCACGGTTGCCCCTCTCACCCACAGCCTTCATCCTGCAGCTAAGGAGCCCCATCAGAGCCCGCAACATGCAGCAGGAGCTGAGGATGGTGGTAGCTCCACAAACCCGCCTGTGTTTCATGTGCACCCCTGGTCCAGCACCCTCTGTCCAGCTCAAGCCCATGGCTGCAGGACAGACTGCAGCAGGAACATGCCACGGGGTAGATGCTTTTGGCAAGTAGTGCCTTTGCATATGTTGATTTTATGAGTTGTGTTTTTGTTTCTTATGACTCCTCACTGTCAAGACCAAGCTCCCTCACAGATCTGCCTGTGGCTGTCTCCCTGGAGCCAAGCTCCAGCCAGAACCCTGTGGCTGGTCTCACCCGCTGGCCCCCGAGCCATGTGTCCTGCCTGCAATGAGCCCCAGGACACCATCAGGCCACCAGTCTGCTGTGACACAACTCCATCTCCCACCCCATCAGATCCAGGGCTGGTGCAGCCGGCCAGGACAAGCAGAGCATCAGGAACAAGCAGGACCAGGACACCCAGCAGTCACTCATAGAGAGCCATCAGGGCTCTCCTTCTGCTGGGCACTCAAGGCAGCAGCCCCAGGATCCCCCAAGGATGCTCAGGCAGAGCCATGTTTGCTGCTGCTCCAGTTCACTGGGCTCCTGGTGGTCCAATGTGTCCCTGCCCGCAGCTGCTTCTCCTGGAGGTGAAGACTTGGTGCATGAGATGCATCCTCAGATGGATGGGAGAGAGCACAGCATATGGCTGCAGAAGGAGCTTCAAGCAGGACAGAGACCATACCCCAGAGAAGGGAGAGAATAGAGATATTAAAACATACCCTCCTCCTGCTCAGACAGGGCCCTTCCCCTCCAGCCAGAACTTGTTCTTCTCCAGCTCATTACTCATCCCCCTGCTCCAGCTGATGGCTGTTTCGAAGGGAGCTTCTCAAGGTGGAGTAGCTACTATAACTGCATCAGAGAAAATGTGAGGTTGGGAGGACCCCTGGAGGTCTCCAGCCCAACCTCCTGCTCCAAGCAGGGCTGGCTGCAAAGCTGGAGCGGGTCACTCAGGACCTTCCCCTTCCTTTTGAAAGCCTCCAAGGATGGATATGTGTCCTGGGTTCAGCAGTAGCAGTCATTTTTCTCCTTCTTAGTAGCTGGTGCAGTGCTGTGTTTTTGATT
>WYDI02028271.1:0-64012 GCA_009867235.2 Psittacus erithacus | reverse complement strand
GTCCTTGACTGATTGTAAACATTCTAAGCAGTAGCTACAAACATCGGTATTATCAGTACTGTTCTCAGGCTGAAAGTCAGAAACACAGCGCCGCACCAGCCACTAAGAGGGAGAAAAAATGACTGCTACTGCTGAACCCATGACAGCATGCTTTAAGATTTGCATAAGTCCTCAGCAGATAAGAAGTTACTCTGTCACCTGTAATTAAAAAGGCACTAGGTAGTAACACTCAACAAAACACATTGTTTAGCCTTTTAACACAAAACCATGAAAAAGAGATATGATTTTAGCACATTTCTGAAAGAAGAAAGCACTAATTACAAGAATTGCAAATTCCTTTGATATCTAGGCAATGCAAATAGAAGCCTCCAAAATACTCCATCATTTTTGCAAAATCTTAGTAATAGAGTCAACCACTGCATTAAGCAAGGGTGAGTATGTGAATGCAGGATCTTTCCTAATATCTCAAAGTCTGCATTGATGTGTACATGTAAGTTTTGCCTTGGCAGAGGTAAGCAGGAGGACAGAAACAAGTATAAATTATACACAGAGGAGAGAGGGAAGCTCTAGGACAGCCAATGAAAACTACAGCAGGGCTATAGAGTCCTAAGATGCCAGGCTGCAATACCACAAGCAGCTGAAGCAATCTCATGCTGCCACTGTTCTTATCCCCTATTCCTTCCTGCTATGACCAGCTCCTCTCTTCCCCGTTTCTCTCATCCAGGGTATATATTCCACCATGTCCTTTGCTTCATCTTTTGATGCTTAGTGGATCCTTCCATGCATGGATTCACTAAAACAGACCAGGAGATAACCATATATTTTGTCGTTGATGTGTTAGTTACTCATGGAGGGGCCTGAAACACTCCTTGAAAGATGAGAAACAAGGTTTTTGTATCACAACGACTACCTGAAAGAGTTAATGCTCTGTGTAGTGATACAACTGCTACATTCTCACCTCTCCGTGCCAAAGAAGTTAGGATGTGGGGCTAAAAAAAAGCCCACTTCAAAGAAATGGCTGACCTTGGCATCAGTGTTTTCCCCTCAATAATGAAATCAATAGCATGGGTCAGTAATGTCACCTGCCTTTTGGCCCCTCTATTTAAGATGAAGGCCAGAAGACATTCAACAACCTCCACATAGAGGAGACAAGTTTTCTTCCTATTAAAAGTTACAACATTCTTTAGTTTGTTTAATAAGGGGGGAATTATTTGTTAGAAGGGAATGTGTAGGACCACTTCTGTTTATGAGTTTGGAGAAGAAAAAATAACCACAAGAGCATCCAGTTCATTTTGCAGAGAAAAACAGCAGCTGCAACATTCCTGCTCACCGCATGCAAGAGACTACAACTTCATTCACCCTCATAGGACTGTAGTGATAGGACAAGGAATAACGGTTTCAAAATTAAACATTGAAGCTCAGGTTAGATGTAAGGAAGAAGTTCTTTGCTGTGATGATGGTGAGGCACTGGAACAGGCTGCCCAAAGAAGTGGTAAATGCTCCATCCCTGGTAGTGTTCAAAGCCAGGTTGGACGAAGTCTTGGGTGACATGGTCTAGTATGAGTGTGAGGGGGGTTGGAACTCGATGATTTTAAGGTCCTTTCCAACCCTATTCTATGATTCTACGATAGCTCCTCATCCTTTTACAAAAGATCAAACAAAATCTGAGTGTAAATGAGATAAGATCTTAAAAGGGCATGGTTTCTTGAAAAGGCTGAGCATCCCTCCTCAAAAATCTGGCTCCCTTTGTAAGGTTTTGACTTGGACTCCTAAGAAACAGAATTATAAAAAAATCTTCATTTACTTTTGAATTGTCTTTATAACACTGTGCTTGAAATTATTTTTAATCTTACTTTTTTAAAAAATGTGATTTTAAGCAGGCTGAACCTAGGAAGGCTTCTTACTTTCCTGCTTTCCCCCTAGAGTATGAGAAACAAATGTCCAAGGTGAAAACCTGGGAGTCTCCAATGGCATTCAGAAATTTACTTTCTACCCCTAGACGCAGTCACCACAAAAACTGTTTTGCTCCTGCAAAGAAGCCGTGCTTACCGACTACAGACTGCTTTCTCCCCCCAAGTGAACACAAAATCCCTCACTGCAAGATATATTTTGCAGTAATCCTTTTCAGCAGATGACACTGTCTGTCATATAGCAGGAGAGTACATGTGAAATGAGACCTAGCTGATGTCCTGGCACACAAGCACACACTTGGATTGCTGGACTGGGACACAAGGTTTGGTCATTAAAGGAAGCAACTTCTGAAAGGAAACTGCTTCTACCCTTTCCAGTCAAAGCAGTCTTAAGAGCCTACATCATTAGAAGACAGAACAGGAAGAAGACTCAGAACAAGTAATACACTTAAGGTCGTACAGGTTTTAAGTAGAATAGCAAAAGCTCATGGCTTCGCCTTGCTCCTCTGCTGTCTGCAAGCTCCCTGCATACTGTCCTTCCCTCTGCTGTATTCTAGACAGCGTCCCCTCACAGTTCTGCTCGTTGTCCTCCTCTTTCAAAATCTAAGCATAAAAACTGCATAGAGTTATATTCTCTCCTCTTCCACGGTTCCCTACTCCTTTTCCTCATACCAGGGATATTAGTGTGCTTTTTTGCCCTCCTTTTCCTCTTTCAGATCCACCATTTGTACTTTTTCCGATGTCTGAGAGAAGAGCACATCAGCATTTTGTACTGCAACAGGCACAGCTGTGGCTCCAGTGCTGAAAAGGGTTATTGGCTGCCATCACCAAATTTTTGAACTGTAGACAGCTGTCTTGAAGCATGCACTAACCAGACTCCATGTGTTCTCAGTCCCCACTTCCTTGTTCTTCTTTTCCGAAAGTCTCTGTGAAAATCACTAACCTTCCATCTGCTGATGCTGAGGAGATGGTTGGAAAGTTTGGAACCAATTTGCCATGGCATGCAAAAGCTATCATATCACATGAAGGAAACAAGAAATGCTCTCGGGGGTGAGCTCACTGAAAGGCACTAGAAGTGCAGAGACCTCAGGTGTTGACTACAAGCTAGTTAGCAAGCAAAAGGCCAGGGCAGCAGCTCAAGAGGTTTTATGGTGAATGGTTCCTTTGGAAGATAATTAGGACACTCCTACCGCCCAGACACCTTTCTTGGCATACTGGCGCAGCTGTAAGTGTGACATGTCTTATGCCACAGCTAAAATTCTGGCACCAGGAATGAGGGAGATCTAGGGAAGGATGTGGAAACATTTAAACAAAGATGACATATTTAGCAGGATCTCCTTTTTATGTTGCTGTTTAATGCCAAAGCACAGTAACCTTCACCAAAATTTGAAAGGAGGGATATTTAGGAATAATTTTGTTGCTATTGACTAGTAAAAGGGAAAAAAAAAATATAAATAATGACGTACATAAAAATCTCCCAAGACACTGAAGGGATCATCAGCTTGGATACAGAGATACCTGGCACCACAAAGGTGCTCTAAATCTTTTCATTCCTAGGGCTGTGCCAGGCCTAGGGCAGGCTGCTGCACTATTTCAGAAGTATCCCACTATGGCTTCAGGTAATGACAGCCTGCCCACAGCTCAAAGGGCTGTTTTGACAGCCAGGAACAGAATGTCCCTCTGCCGGTCCCCAAGGAATGCTACACGCATGAAGGCACTGTGCCATCTAGGGATTTCTTTGTCTGTGAGCAGCTGCTCAGCCTCAATGTAGAGCAGACAAAATGTAGCAAGGATCTGTTCTAGGCAAAGAATTGGATATACTCAGAGTTATTTTACAGCAAAAAGGCACTTTGAAAAAAAAATAACTGCAATTACAGGTTGATTGTTGGTGCTCAAAGAGGATTCTGCTTGCCACCCATCTACTGCCTGCAAAGCAAGGTGGATATCAGTTAGATAGAGAAGGAAGATGTTTTCTGCAGAATCAAACATCACATGCTTTCTGGTACATGCTGTTCAAGAATGTGGTCTGACAGCAAACATTATACTTCACCCTAAATTTGTTTATTCGAGAAGATAAATTTCCATGGTAAAGCACTGCGCAATTCCTTGAGGATGAATACATGATAAGTAAAACAAGAACAGATAAAGTTCTCCTTATATTTTTGCACCTCCTTCAAAACAGGACTAAAACTATTTCACAGGAGATCATGCAGAGCATATTGGTAAATAATTTAGTCAGGAATTTAAGAAGCAACTCCATGACGGCTCACAAATCTTTCCCACCGTGCAAAATGTCTGGCCAACATCTCAGAGGAGACTGTGCACTAGTTTGGAAAGCTTTTCCTCTGACTGGCAAGAAAAGCCAGTAAGTATTCTGTAAAGAATGGAAGTGAAAAATACTTCTGTGCTTGCAAAGCTTCCCAACTGGCAGAACAGTCACCTGGGGATGCTGGGAAACCCAGTTCAAGTCCCACTCGCAACTCTCTGTAAATTCCTTAATTGGTAAATAATATCTGTTCAATTAAAGCTGGTGTACACGACTGTTTTCTTCCCTCTTCCCTAGATTTTTCACATACTCCAAGAAAAGTGGATAGGTTACTGAAGTGCGTGTTGTGTGCAGCTGTCAGAGAAGCATTTCCAGCTGTGGGTTTATTTCGCTGATCCTGGTTAATTTGGCTAAAACAGGAATTCCTGAGTAGTGAGCTTATTTTCTTTCAATACTACACCTGTATGCAAGTACCAGAATCATGTCCATTCACATGTTCATTGCTTTTTGCAGAAATTTCATTTTGAATTCCCATCTCTCCCTGCACAAAAACCCTAAAGTTGCTGAAAGTATGACAAAATATTGCTTCTAACAAGAGAAAACACGAGAATGTTAACAAGGTTTTAAGTGATTCTAAGTAAGGGATTTTCAATGAGAGGGAGCAGAACTTCCCTGTGATCCCACATGCAATCTTATTTTCAAAATGGCTAAATGCTGCAGATGCCCATAGTTACAATATTTAGCTATATTTCACTATTTTCTATGTATACATTACAAATACATTCTTCTCTCAGCTCAGATGAAGAGATTAACTAGGTGTTCAATCTGAGATAAAGAAATATTCTTGGCTTGTATGAAAAATATAGATGAGGGCAATAATTATGAAATTTAAGTGGTGGATGCATTAGTAAAGATGTCCTTATTCTCATGCTAAAGCCCCCAAGTTACACCAACAGATCTACATGAATGAGCCCCTGCGTAGCCTTGCCATCTCCAGTTCAGCTCCTCACTGACTCACACTGAGGATTCACAGTACTGATACCTTTTTTTAAACCAGCATTAAGGATCTGATGTTGAAAGGTACTGAGAGTTTTCTGAACTGTCACAAACCTCAGTGGGCACATGGGGCACCAGAAACTATGTGGGAGGTTTGCTGATCTCCCAGATATAGCCTGTATCATTTCGGTGGGAGGAAACAAGCTCAGTTTCAATTATGCACTGAATTAACATACAGGTGAGGAGTGGACAGGACAGTAAATATTCTTACATCAATTTTTGCTCTAAATTTCTCTTAAAGATTTACTTTCTCTTCCATACATACTAAAAAGCCATACTGAATATTAATTCTTTTTTCCTATCTAGCAATTAGATGCATAAGTAGCTACAATCAGTGCTGTGTCACTGAACATGTAAAACTTAAGAATTTTATGCTAGCTAAGCAGCTGTGACTGTATGCAGATGAAAATCTGGGTTTTTCATATAAAGGCATGCAAATGTGTGTGTGTACACATATAAAGATTTCTGATGTGACAATTTGAACATAAAACATCCGATGTCTAGGTAGCAGGATGAACCCTAAAATAACAACTACAAGCCCTAACTATAGTAAAGGCATTTGTGGTAGTACGAGAACATAAAATAACAGCTCTGAAACTAAATGAGGCTTTGTAATTTTTTTCCTGTTCACGGTATTATGTTTATTACTATCTGCTGCCCTGACCAACCTGATCTAACCTTGAAACTTGCTAGCTGTGCTTTGAGCAGAAAACTGAACTGGAACACCTCCAGAGGTACCTTCAAATCTTTTATTTTTTAAATGATTGTACAATTCTAATAATTCTAATTCAGGATTCAGCAGATCCAGATCTGGTCAGTTACTTCCATCCCCTCGGCTCCACTCCTTTTAACACGATTTTGCACTTGCTTCCATGATTAACTTTCTTTTTTTTTTTTTTTTTACTCAAATCCATTTAGCTTAAAACTAAGAGGAAAACTTTCTGCAAAGGAAAAAAGGAAAAGACTGAATCATTTCAGTAGGAATCTAGTCTGTTGTTCCAGGACCCTCCAGGATTTTCTTGTCCCCCTGAGGGTGAGTGCATACCATATGAAATACGCCCTAACCTCCTGAGCAGCAAAACTAAACACCACTTCCAAACACGTGTTCGTAAGTTTAGAAAACATGATTAATTGGAGCAGGATCAATAAGTGGTGAAATCAGAATACTACTTCCTTTCTTCTCTAAAGATCACACACACAACTGTGATTAGTTTTGATAATATGACAATATCTGGAAGATCGTTCGACCTTGTAAAATGAGTTTATTCTGGGAATTGGAATGCTTTTTGTGAAAGTCAGGAAAAGATCCTTTGCAAATGGCAGGAAGGAGACGGGGGTTAATAGAATAAAAAAATCTGATTCAAGACAGGTGAAGCCCTTAATTTCAGTTCTTCCACTCTTAATAAGGAATCCGTACCACAGCCCTAACAAAGTTAAAAATTATCTGCAATGTATTGCACATTAATAGCCAGTTTTCAGAATAAATGGGGAATGGTGAATTTGCTCACTCTGGTATTCTGCATCATTTGTCAACAACATGAATGTACAACACAAATATAGGCAGAGCAGGGAGCTGGAAATATTAACTGTCAGGTACAAATGGAAAAGCAAGAATGCCTATTCATATAGATGAATATCACACAGTACAACAGAAAATTGACATTGATAATAGCAGAAAGAATAAAAAGAACATCTAATGATACCAGCCCTTGCATCAAAAGCTTTTGACCTGTAGCCTGGATGAAAAGTATTCAAATATAAAGGAACATTATGTGACATTGCAGCAAGAAAGATGGCAAGAAGCAGAAGCTACTCAAGATGTGATTAACATAATGGGAATATGGAATCACACAGGACCTTAAACTGAACCTTATGCTGAAATGAGGCCACGGGATACCACAAATCCTGTAGTGAGTGAGCATAAGATTTAAGTGAAGTGAGAATCTGCCATTGAGAGGAAAAGAATGGGAAAGGGATCAGTGGTTTTGTAGGAGTTGTCTAATGTGCAACAGGATCCAAGGAGGCAAAAAGGAAAAAAAAAATAAAAAAAAAAAGGGGATCAGTTTGAGCCAAACTTTCCTCTCTTTGAGCAAAACAACCTGGCAAATGGGAAAAGTAAAAAGAAGGAATACAAGTATCATACCTTTTACAAAGACCTTAACACTGAGGACAGCTAATGTTTTCACTACTAAATAGACTGTTATATCCCTGGAAAAAAGGACAAAATTAGTAAAACGTGCAGCTAAAGATGAGGCCACAGGCTAAAATTCAAGGCACCCAGTCTTCACAGATTCTGCACAGATAGACCTTCTAGCCTCCCTGAGCTTAAACTGAACTGGTGCAAGACGGAACACTGCAAGGGCAAGGAGTAAAGCTGAGTAAATCTCAGAATAAAAACATTCCTCAGGAACCTCTATTAGGTATCTAGAAATCTGCCTACACAACACTGCAAAACTGGGGCCTATGACCTTATTTGAATGTAAAAGAATTTTAGTTTAATGAGCTTGTATTTTAAAAATATGTTAATTTCCTTTTCAGAGCACTTCAGTAAATGCAATCAACAACTCCTAAAATACTCACAACTAAAAGACAATCAAGAAGATATTGCAAGCCTATTGATTTAAGCAAAACAACCTTTCAAACCATTTGGTTAACAATGGCATGTGGTTCCTTAAAAAATAATCAGAAACAAGTTTTCACATGCATAAGTCTTTGAACAGTGTCTCTATTTTCACATTTGTAAATCCAGAGGAAGTAAATTTATAGAAGCAGTGCTTTCCATTTGATCAACATACAGTACAAAGAATAGATATATTGGATAAGTTATTAAAATAAGCTATAAAAATTGTAAATGTTTCCTTGACAATGTCATATAATTTTTCCTCTAAGCAGTAAGTATCCCTGCTGTGCCAACATAAGTGTTGGGTTCCAGGGCCAGCAAATAACTTTGTCCAGAAAAATAGGTAGGATAGTGGACACCCATTTAAAAGACTTTTTGAAACAGAATTCCGTGCAAATGTTAATGTACACAATCCTTAAAGAAGCAAGGTTTGATTAATTTCAAGAGGGTGCATATGAATAATACAGGATTTTTTTCCATTTTTTAAAACAGCCTATAATTATGGGAGAATTTAACTTCTGATCTGCATTTTAAAAAGTATTATATAATGAACTACAATTTCACAGGATGTGGGTAACATTGCCCTACGTACAGTTACAACTTACTGTGAACTAAAAGTAGCAGAGCTTTTGAAGAAGAATGTCATGCCTAAGAAAGAACTTCCTAAGGGTTTAATTCAGAGATTATTGAAGTCAGACAGCAGTTCTTTTTGTTACTCTAATGGACTTTTGTTCATGCCTCAAGAAAACAAACTAATCTGAGAGCTTCCCATTGGATTTATACAAGGTATTATAGGCCACAAACACATTAGACTGGCCAAACTATATGCCAGATTTTAGCAAAAGACAAAGAAGCTGTCAGAGTTTCATATGTGCCAAAGGAAAGTGAACAGCATAGACCATAAGATCATATATCAGATTTCCTCAGAATGTTTTAAATAGATATTCTGCAGAAAATGTCTTTTACATCTCCAACCATCTTATAAACACTGGAAAACTTAGCTGCTAAGAGTAGTTCTGAGAATAACCTGCTGTTTAATCTACAGCACACAGTTAAATTTGTGGCTGGAATCTAGTCAGAGAGTGGTTTAAAACTGCACCTGGAACATGACCCCTGCAGGAGCTAGTGTCTCTCCACTGGTACAATGGATGCACAGAAGATTGTGGTTACAGCGATCATCATCCTGCCTGCTGGGAGCATCTGAACCACAGCCTTGGCCCCAGCTCTTCCTCAGTAAGCTCTACACAGCTTTGCAGCACAGAAAGCTGCTCTCACCTCTTCCCCTTTAGCAAGAATAAGAGAGGTTATTTTCTCAGCCCCTACTCATCCCAAAGGATTTCATCCGTAATACTCCTGAGCAAATAAAGCACAATATACAACCAAGTATTCCTTCACAAGTATTTCGCAAAGTGAATTCCTTCTTGAAGATTTCAGCATGCTATTCTCTTTCAACAGGCTGCATGCCAAAATCATCTCCCTCCTGTCAAAAGGGAACATGGCTTTCAAGTGCACTTTGAAATTTCACACTTTTTGATATATATAGAAAGTAATTCCAGCACTTGCAGAATATTTTAATTGGCTTCTTAGGAAGACAGAAGATTTCACTAATTCAGAAAAAAGTTGTGCTTTTAAAGTTACATTTCCAATCTCTAGAACAAGGTTAACACAAAAGGCTTTTTCTAATGCTAAGATTCAAGGTACTTCAGATGGCATTAATGAGATCTGTTCAAATTATACTTATGCTACCCTTACTTTTCTTCATGCTGCTTCAAGAAACCTAGCAATAAAGACAGCAGCATTCATGCTGGGAGTATTTTTTATATGAAACAAGGTGAAAGGAGGACAAGCATTTGATAAATTTCCATAAGACAGAATCTACTTTATGCAGAAGTCTAACTGTCAGATACGCAACAATCTGCAATCATCACAAAGCCGGTTGGAAAGTTAATACAACTCTGTATATGCCAGTTTGCCTCTTCTACTTCATTAAAAAGCTGGATGTCTACTCACCAGTTTCCTGGGGGAAAGGTATTCATCCACAAGTAGCTCTCCATCATCTTTAATCAGCGGACTGGGATTTAGGTTGCCTTGCCAACTCAAATCGGTCACCCAGTCTGCAGCTGAGTCTGGATGAGAAACTCTGCCAGGATTCCACTTTAGGTCCATCTCAATATGCTCTGAATAGAAGAATAACATGCAGTCTGATTTTTTTCTGTATTTATTATTTTCCCTTCATCAAAATCTATTTTGACTCCCACTGCAAGTCAGAAAATGGCCATGGAGAAACAGGTTTCCATAATCAGAAAGAACCCAATGCATTATGTAACATATATCCTTCCTTTTCTTTACCTTCAAGAGCTATTGTAGTCTCACATCTCATTCAGCTTTGAGTGTAAGCTTTTAGAGCACTCTATCATTTGCAGTTATACAAAAATTCAGGCATACCTATGGCTCCCTACAAAGAAGGCAGTCAAGAACAAGCAAACCAGGACACTAGTCCTTTCCAGTCTTCTCTGGAAATAGCACACAGCAAAATTCTGCCAGACTCTAGGCTGCAAGTGCCAGGACCAAGACATGTCACCACTTCTCTGCAGTTTTGAGCTCTTTGCCTGTAGGTAGCATGGACAGTAGCAGTCTGTATTTGCTGTCCTAAATTAAACATACCTGTGCTGTTGCTGACTGCCCTCTGGGTCAGGCAGGCCACGGCTACTGACTTCAAGATCTGAAGAGAGTCTTGGAGAAAATAAAATCAAAATACAATTCAAACAAAACCGCTTATGCTTCAAGTGAGAATTAAATACAAAGTTGAAGATGAAGCAGTCTAGAAGAGTTCATTCTTCAACTCTCAAAGCTATTACTTTCACAGAAATATTAACAATTAACTTTGAAATACGAGAATAAGTGTATGTACACCCGTTAATAGTCGAAAAGCAAATCAGCTGCACCCGAATGGTACAAGCATTACTATGATTTATACAGCTATTTACTACTACTTGGCAGCAAGGAAGTATCACAGCTGGAAACATTGCTATAACAACAAAAGGCTAGACTAGAGAAAAGCCTTCTCACTCCGCTGAAGGGACACCTGCAGTTTTCCTCTGTTCTCCACTGTGCAGCAATACTTATTCTTTGTACTGGAAAAGTAATTAAATAATCAAGCTAATGCTAATTGGCTGACAGGGCTTCAGTGATGGCCAGACCCTGAGAATTACCACCTTTCTTCCCCCTTATACTAATAGTTAAATGCAAGAGTGAATTCTGTTAGGTAAAATAGACGTTCTGACTGGTCAGCTAGTCACCTCTATTCAAGAGGACTGAATGGTTAGCAGGTGAGGGAGGGTTACACCAAACAGACTTCTTGCTCTGACTACTCATGTCCAGTCAGAAGTCTTCAATTTTGCACTAACAAAAGAAATTCAAAAGACTGGGTACTGTCAGAAAAAAAAGGCAGCACTTATCTGAAGAAGGGTAACAACAAAAAATTAATGAGCCACCATATCTCTCCCTGCAGGATCTATTAGCACTGGGAAGAGAGGAACCAAAAACCTCACACTCCACATGCTCCTTCTATGTGTTTATTAGGAAAGAGGCAACCCACAGAAAGCAACAACTATTTTTCTCAGATCACTGCAAGCATTCCTACAGGAGTAGCTGACTTCTCAAATGTGCAATGTCTGAGCCACAGCAAGATTCAATGCTTAAAAAACATATTCAAGAAGAAATTCTTCAGATACATTACTCCTTTCAATCTTTCTTAATGGCTTATAAAAGAAACACCATAAAGTGAATTGAGCATTGACCTTTGCAGCTTCTAAAACCTCAGCATGCCTATAGCAGTATAAGGACAACTTTCATACTTCTGCCCATTAAGAGGGAAAAGGGATCTAAAAACCACTGTGTCTTAGTTTTTGGGAGAAGCACTACAACCAACCCACAGATTTCTATTATGTTTCTTTTTCCAAAGCATTCTATAATTTCTCAGATTTTTTCCTCTACATTCTCTAGAGCATATCAGTATGATTTAGTCAGTACACTGAGTTGCAACAGTCATCAGTTGCCCAAGGAAATTCAAGAATCTTATGTTCTACGAAGGTCTTCTAGTGTTGTCTTTATTTTCCTAACAAAGAATTATTTTGGTCAATAATTGACTTGGATTAGAATATCAGCCATATAAATGCTGAAATACTTTGACAGTTGCACAAGACTTGTGTTGGATCCCATGCAAGTACTGGTGGTTCTTTCTAATTCAAGTGAGGATTGTGATTATCCAGAACTAATCCCGTATGTTATTGGAGCCAAGTGGAGCAATAGTCAGAAATCATGGATGTAATGTTTGAGCGCAAAAAGTAATGAGGTAACAGCAGGATTATGTAGGTTCAGGCTGTGAAAAGTTGATACGCTTCCATAAAACAAATTATTTCGGTCCATCACTATTACATTTCAGAACACTCTCCAATCCTGTGTTGATACAGCACTTACTTAAGTTTTGACAGGGGGATCAATTTGTGGCTTAATATCTGAGTAACACTTCCAGTGCTATAGTTCTTTTATTTACAATTGTAATTATTGTAACGTTGGATTAGTGAGGAAAAAAGTATTTTCATTGCAAATTGTCTGGGATCAAATTGAGTTACTGTCAGCAAACAATCCAAATTTTTTTTCACATGCTTTCATCACTTTAGAACTTTCTCCAGAGGGGAATCTTCTGCTGAACATGGATCAAAATAACATCCTCAAAATGAGGAATACAGAAAACATAAGAGTGCAGGAATCTTAGTAGTAAGGTACTAATCTTACATAAAAATCCATAAAACTTCAAAATCTCCAGTACTGAGTAGGAGCGAGAATGGGGCCAGGCACAACACTTATTCCCCTACAGATACAGGAGTTGGATTGCTCATGTTTATCAGGTCCATCTGACTTTCTGAGACAGGTAAAATCATTCCTGTAAAGCCACCTCACCCACTCACTTAAAATGCCAAGAAACAATGAGAAGTTGTCCTGGTTTAGGCTGGGATAGAGTTAATTTTCTTCCTAACAGCTGGCACAGTGCTGTGTTTGGATTTAGTGTGAGAATAATGCTGATAACACACCAATGTTTCAGTCGTTGCTAAGTAGCAGTTACCTGATCAAAGGCTTTTCAGTCTTTCATGCTGTGCCAGTGAAGAGGGGCACAAGAAGCTGGGAAGAAGCAGAAACAGGACACCTGACCCAAACTAGCCAAGAGGATATTCCATACAACAGCACATTATGGTCAGTTCATAAAATGGGGGGAGCTGGCTAGGAGGGGCTGATCACTGCCCAAGGACAGGCTGGGCATCAATCAGTAGGTGGTGAGCAATTGTACGGGGTGTCAATGTTGTTTTGTTGTTTTTTTTTTTTGGGGGGGGTTGTTTGTTTTCTCTCTTTGTTATTATTATTATTATTAGTGTTTTATACCTTATTTCAATTATTAAACTGTTCCTATGTCAACAGTTTTCCCAATTCTCATTTCACTGTGAGGTGTGTGTGTGAGCAAGCAGCTGCATCGTATTTAGTTGACAGCTGGGGTCAAACCATGACAAAAATCTATGGCTCTGTCAAATGCACAGGACAAGCAACCACTGACCCAAACTAATATTAGCTTCAGTGGGACAGTTTACAGGGACTGGAAAGACTTCACTGTCATGAAACTGAAGATTTACTCTGCAGAGAAGATGGTCGTATTGGATATATGTTGGATCTATACTCTCAATGGGAATGCAGATGATTGCTGTAACACTTTGTAGGACCAACAAGGATGGATGCTAACTGCACCTAACAAAAACCTTCAATAAATCCAATGGGAGAACAAAGTAATATCAGTGAGTAGAAGAGAGTGTCAGGAAAGAAAACGGATTAAAAAACCATAGTGTTTTGTCCTGCATGTGAACATTGACAAGAATAAGAGAAAGAAATCAACAAATTAGATTTTGCAGCCTTTGTTTCATAGGTCTGGACTTCGCAGCCTCTTGCACATGTGGATAACTAGAAGCAGCTAATCAGTGTCTTGAATTCTACAGTTAATCTGCCAACTTTCCCCACTGCTGCCACTCTCCTTCCCAAAGCAAGTGTGATGATGGTAAGCTACTCAATTCACATATGTTGTGAAAGTTCATCAAAAACTGCACGACATTGTCAACATATATGGAGTAATTCAGCTAATAAAGATTATTATCAAAATTAAATGATCCTTGGAACATATTATTCAAAATCTGGCAAAATACTGTAATTTGCTAGATAGAAATTGGCAGAGCGTAGTTATTTGATGTTCTTAGGGTGCAACGAACTGGTAAAACTCCAAGGTTTTCTTTTCCTGCTACAAGATTTATCAAAGAGTCAATGATGAGATCATGTATTCTCATTAAATACATATTAATATGCATCTCAAATACAGCAATTGCCAGAAATGTTTGACTTCATTATAGTTTCTTAAGTCTGGGAAAAACCCTCTGAGTAGTGTGACTAGGCATGATAATTTCTAATGTAGCCAAGACATTGCCTAAAGAGCTTGTCCAAGCAAATACATTGCCATTTAAAAACAAAAACAACAAAAACAACAATAATGACAAAAACCAAACAAACAAATAAATAAACCCCCTCAAAACAAACAACAGTAATCAATCCAGATTTACTATAGGGAATGCATATACCCCTATGTATTAACATCCCATACAAGAATGAATCTCTACTCCTTTAAGCCAGCTTCTCAACCAGCATCCTTTAGCTCTGTGGCTTCCCATGCCTTCAAAAAGCTTCAGTGGACAGGGAGGATTGCCATTTTAGGTAGGGTGCCACAATCTGTATGCTCTTACCTTTGTAACCAGCCTAAAAATTCTCTAGGAAAAAAAACATTTGAGAGTCATTGTGCTATCTATTCATTTATGAGAAGGAGCTTGCATTGCACACTTCCATTTCTCTTGCCCTGCATAATGCATTTTTTATTCTTTTAATCCAGAATCACAAATTACAGTAGTGCCCATACTGTTACCACTACCACAGAAGGAAAACAAAGAATTCTGTGTGGACTAAGGATTTAACAAAAGGTTTGGTTTATAAGTCCCAAGGGAACTATGAGTGCCCTTTCGAGTGTAATCTTGTGTAAGTGCACTACAGATAACCTCTTCTGGAAAATAACTGTTTGGGCAGCTGGAATTTACTATGATGTCATCAGGAAACTACTGTTAAAATAATCTACCCCTAACGGCAAAACCAGTTCCTGCTACATTCATGTAATACAAAGCATTCTGCAACACATCTATTTTAGCAGGTGTAATTTCCAAAAACTTGAAAAATAAAACATCTGATCTGATATTAATGTGAATCTTTCCTGTATAGGACAAAACAGTCTTGTTCTAATCTTCTGTTTTTATTAAGCAGAAGGATGTAATGACTACTTCAGTAATGCTACTTTAATATCAAGGGATCATGTTAACACTATAAAGAGCATACATAAATATTCCACTTGTGTGCCCCACTAAAGAAAAAACAGCTTTTATAAGAATGCTGAAATATCATGATATCCTGTTTAATCAAAAATTCACTGACTTCAAAGACATTGAATGACTCAAATTCTTACAATGTTCAGTTTATTTAACAGTTCAGCCAATTTGAGGCTTTAGTTCAAGCATCCAAATTTGCAAATATAAAGCAAATATACCAATTTGTCTTGTTGTCATTTAAGTGCCAGAAAGACCCTTGGTACTACATATAAATCCTACTCTACAGTTGCCATGACCATGGTAGGTGAGCCTTGAGATCTATGTCCCACAAAGTTCTTGGTGAAAATTCTTGAGAACTAAAGCAGCCATGATCTCAGAGAAGAAAATGCATGCTACAAACCCAGACTAGATTTGAGCCAACATGCTTGAAATAAAAGGCATTTCATAATCTTAAAAAAATCATAGCAGTAATACATAAAAAGGCAATGTATTTAAATGCCACCCATTTCTCCTTTATTTATCTACAAATTATATGCATTAAAAAAGCAGGGTACATAATACTTTCCCAAATCCTGCTGAGGAGGTTGTTGAGGTGATGAGAAATTCTTTATCATGTGAGCTGGATATGCCTTTAAATAAAATAATTCTGAACCTAGTTTCTCAAATGCTATCCAACAGCAGGGTAAAAAGCAGATCACTTTATTTTATGTGCTATTAGGTGTCAATGAAACAATATACCAGTGTCCAAACAATTGTGTTTGGTTCTTAGAGTCCTGTGGTGTGAGGGGATCAGCGGCAATTTCTGTCTGGCTGCAAACATTCATTGGTACTCTCTGCAGTGCAAGCTTACAGACAGCGGCTATGAATGAGCATGGATTATCTGAAACCTTCGCTGAAACTGCAAGATACTACAGACCGAGATGATTTTCTTTTTCTTATATAGGTGAACTTCCTGCTGCAAGAAAATATCTCAAGTGGCTCTTCTGCTGTCTGTCCCCACTCCTTCCCACAATCAGCCTAAGAAAAGCAAAGTAGGGGGTAAATTGGGGGATAGCTGGTGAACAACCGAGGTTATGGAAAAACAGAGCTCCAAGGCGCCTACGTTCACTGCTAGAAGGCTGCCAAATGATCTTATCATTTCAGTTAGTGGGAGATATAAGAATAAAACTCACTACTTTGACTTTAACAGGCTAGCCAGAAATCAGGAAGCTACATTTGGTTCTTTATGACCACAAGTATTAATCCAGCAGCGTCCATGTGTTAAACAAGGGAGAAACAAGGATGCTCTGTTTAAAATCCTCCTGTCCTTACATAGGGATCCTGTCACAGATAGCTAATGTGAAGGTACACAGGAAACAGCATACCTGTGCTTGTCACACACATAGATCTTGCCTTAAATGTAGATGTCACTGGAGCAGAAGATCAGGGAAAGCAATTAGTTTAGGCAATTCTAACATTACACTTTCAGGTTTGCTAGAATAAAAAGTACTCAACTATAATGTTATTCTTTTAAGCTATTCCCAAGGTACAGATATTAATTTAAACCACAGCACCAGCTTAATAAAGTCTTATCAGGAAATGCTTAATATCCTTATTTTGGGGCCTTACATATGATATTCTAGTCTTATTTCAGAAGACAGAATGTACAGGCAAGTGCATCCTGCCAGGCTGAATTAAGACTTGATCTCATGTTTAATAATCCACAGGTTATCTTAATATCTATTAGATATAACCCAAGCAACTATTTTAATTTTTTTTTTCTAAAACATCAGCCAGGCCATTCATTTACCTTTCTTGCATTCAAAAGGCCTAATTCAGCAATTACTTAAATTGCAGATGCTCGCATGTTACTGTACACACCAAGGAAGGATGAGAACAAAGTCAGGGTTTGCAGACTTAGTATCTTTTTAAGATCAACAGATCTATTTAAGAAAACAAGACAAATTTTAAGACTTGCAAGTCTCTCTTCATGTCATGGGCAGGCATCTATACTTTCCAAGCTCAAAATGTAAATTTAAGTCTGCACCATAGGATTTAGGTCCCCATCCTGAAAAAGACTTATTCACGTGAAGAACTTTGCACAGAGCAAGTAGAGTGATGAACCAAATATAAAGTTCATCATGTGTCTAACCTAAGACCACTGGTATAATGTAAAGTATTATTAAAAGCATTCCCAACAGCCTCCTCCAGATGTATATTCTTTCACCACAACATCTATGCAAGAGGTGGTCCACAACCAGGTAGAACATCTCTTCGCTCTTCATCAGCTATGTTACATGAAGTCCTATAGGTCAAGGCTCACACTTAAGTAAAATTTGCCCAAATTGTATCTTTTTTAGCGTTCAATTTAACTGAGAAGAGTTGAAAATATGAATCCCAGCTTATTATTTCTGAGGTGCTGCTGAAAAAAAAAGAAAAAAAAAGGCAGTCAGACAGCCCACGTGCCCAAGATGTGCACTGCACATCCTACAAGCACTCTGTATGCAAGTCTGAGTGTGTTAAAAGAAAAGTTACCTTCAGGGAGCTCTCCACTTATGATGTATATTTAACATCTGGAAAAATAATCAACACTGTCTCAGCACATAGCCTGCAATAGATATATTTAAACAGTAAGAAGCAGCAAGATGAAATCATATTTTAGGGGGGGAAATAAAAAAAAAATAAAAAAAAAATCAAGATTTGAGTGCCTCAGGGCTAATTCATCACCCAAGCAATAATTTCCCTGGGTTAGTGCTTGTGAGTGAGGCCTTTGGATCTATTCTAGTATCAGTGTAAAGGTACCTTCTTACTGAACAAAGCTTTTGCAAGTGGATAACTTTTCAACTGATTTGCATAGATTGTACCATATTCCACTGGTGGCCACATGGCACAAAATGTTTGCAAGTAATCTTCTGTAAGTGATGAAAGCCAAAGAACAAGTTAATATGTCCCATGTAGACTCAAGATTTCACATACTTTAAAAAATACTATACACAAGGCAGGGTCAATTCTTGCAAAGATGGGACAAATAAACTAAGTTCTTTCACTGCAAACTTGGTTTTGCTTTAGTGTTACACTAATTATCCTTGCCTGTCACATATAACCTCTGCTCACCCTGCACAAATACTGCTTCTAACCTGGCCTTGCTGTCTTTACCAGTGGCAAGAGGCTTCCACATAAGTTGACACTCTCCCATTTTGTCGTGAAAAAGCTGGGTAAATCACCTGTATACTGGTCTCTCTCCAGCACCTTCCCCCATGCCTCCCACATGCCCACAGATCTTGCAGGCTCTCTCCATTCATCAGGATAATATGACAGTGCAGCAAAGTTTTCTGGGACACAAAGAGCTGACTGTCTCCCTGCACAGGTGAGCACACTCTCATATCAAGCTTCCAGTGGTGCTGGCTGCTCATTCACAGGCCACTCTAACCCATGGACTCAGAACAAAGTGACAGTCCAAAGCTGAAGAGAAGAAAAACCATGCTTTTGGTCTTCAAAGCATTTTTTGTACCCACCATTTAGAAGCATTTCCAGATTCCAGCTAAGAAAAACCCAGTGAAACCCATTTTTTTTCCAGCTACTATTGAATTGATTTACAAGCCCTTTGAAATCCAAACTTCTGCGCAGGATGAAAACGCATCATTTATGGCATTTTTGAGTTTCAAAGTGCTCTGTTGTCCCCAAACAATTTTCAGTCCATTTTATTAGGTAATTATCTGGTAGAAGCAAGAGATTCCATGGCCTACAAAGCCATTTGAAGAGCCATTTTCAACACTGGGATGTTTCCAATTTCCAATGTGTTGCTCACATGGGATACATTGTACAAAAAGAGATTAATTCTAGCCAAACTCATAGGAAAATACTAAACAGTGGAAGATGGCACAGAAGCTTATTTACTAACAAATACAACGTTTTAGCAAGGGCAGAAAAATAACTTTGCAAATTCAATATAGGCTACTAATGAGGTTGAATTAAAACTGTCCTCCTAGATCAAGGCAAATGTCCAGCTAGCTACTGTAATCAGCAACAGATGCTTAAAAAACAGGACCAGAAGTAGTCCAAAGTGATACTTCCCCGACAGAGTGTTTTAATTTCTAGCAGTCAGCTGCTCAGTAACTTCTCAAGCCAAAAGATGTGTTGTGTTCAACAGCTGGGGAGATATATAGGGAAGCAATTATTTGTCATGCCTCAAGACATGACAAATAGTCATTCATTGACTAAAGAAACATCAAGAATTTTATTGGCAATCAGTTTCTAAAAAGAGGAAAGTGCATTTTTATATTTGTTTAAATCGTGGAAGACACTGGCATAGGTTGTTGTGGAGGCTAAAATTATAAATGAAGTCAAAAGCAGTTAGGTACAATTATGGAGGATTCATCCACATGTCCATGCTATTCATTCATAGCTTTCTTTTGCACCATCTCCTTTTTCATCTCCTCTCCTAGCTAGAAAGTCTCATGTATTTTGTCCATTTCCCATTTCCTATCTTGTATTTCACAGAAACAGTTTCAGTCCTGCTATTTAGCCTCCAGGATGGTCGAAACTGAATGCAAGATTTAAGATAACAGCCAGAGAGACAGTACATGAATTGTCCGTGTTTTCAATTCCTCTTCTTCAAAATTTGAAAGCTCTTTGTTTTTTGGCTAGCTGCAAGATAATGTTTTCAGAGAACTACCACGGTAGCTTAATGCTTTTTCCCAAATAGCAATAATTTACGCGTAACTCTATTCTATATATGTTTGTTTCACCCACATTCATCCCTTTGAACTTGGGTAGGTGCTCTATTAAAATGCAACAAAAATATACCCAAGTACTACTTATGCTAGTAACTTTAAAAAATAAAAACTTGAGATGCAAAAAATGTAAGATAAACAGCCAGCGTTACTATATACTTCAAATACTGCTCCCTGATGTGAGACACTACAATCAAAGAAACGAGTGCCTTCTGAAATACTTTTTTCTTTCCAAATATCAAATAATGCTCCTTTGAACTGGCCAGGGTCCGCAGTCTTTTCCTTTTAATACAGCTGTATTAGCCTTTATTATATCTGACATGGTAAATCTGGTCTTCTGATTTGTATTATAGCAAGTACTTATTATAGCAGGTACTATACTACTTATTATAGCAAGTACTTGTAGCCCTACTGATCTAAAATAGGGCTTGCTCTCAGTTGTTTTTCAAGCTAACATACAAATCTAGCTATTCATTCTAAATTAATTCTAAAATTATGCAGACGTAACTAAATTTATTTTTGTGAAAAGCTCATGAATTTTCTGATTTTAAAAAAAAAACAACAAACCTCTTCATAATTCCTCCTGAATAGATATTAAACAATTTGAACCAGTGACAAATGTAGCAATCCCAAATTTATGGTATATTACATAATGTTACTATTTTGAAGCACTAAATTATATACAACTTCAAACTCAGACAATAAATGTGGTTTTTTAAAGCTCTCTAAGGAGCTTCAGTTAGATAAGCACATGCTTCTTTGTCAACATAAACAATAATATCACTCCAGTTCAGTGCTAAACTCACATCTAGTATCACATTGAATCAAAATCCTGCTTTTCTATAGGATCAGGTCCCTTGAGCTGTGTAAGAACATGCTGTCCGCATGCCAGGCCATGAGCCTGTTCTCTCTTCTGTTGACTGGAGAGTACAACTAAATGAACAAATTTAATTGCCCGTAGGCAGACATATCCACATATCAGTCCCTTGAGAAGTCAGACCTACAGGAGCACAGCAATTCTCAGTATTAAAGCCAAGGCAGGGAATGCAAAGGCCGGGGGGGAGGAGAAATAATCACCACTCTTCCCCTCCCCAATAAAACCTGAACAAGAAATCAGGAGGGGACTCTTACAAGGACATATAGTAACAGGACATGGGGCAATGGCTTAAGCTGAAAGAGGATAGATACAGATTTAGATTAGATATCAGAAAGCAGTTCTTCACTGTGAGGGTGGTGAGACACTGGCACAAGCTGCCCAGAGAAACTGTGGCTGCCCCATCCCTGGCAGTGTTCAAGGCCAGGCTGGACAGGGCTCTGAGCAACCTGTCTAGTGGAAGGTGTCCCTGACCATGGCAGGGGGCTGGAACTGGATGAGCTTTAATGCTCCTTCCAACCCAAAACATTTCATGATTCTGTAAAATAAAAGTGTATAGGAGGGTAACTGAAAAAAAAAGTTATGAAACATTTTGTACATTTGAAATTATTTTACCTTTTCTTCCAATGCCACTGCTGTTCAGCATTATTTCCCATCCTTCTCCTATAGAGATTTTCATGTACTAGTCACAGCTGTTCATCTCCATCTTGAATACAGAGACTCAGTGCAACTTCTCATTTGGCTGCTCCATATCCTGCTAAAACAATAATAACACAACCTTGAATAGAAAAACAAAACAATACAAACAAAAAGAAAACAAGCAAAACCCACCCAAAACCAAACCCAAAGAGTCTGAGCGTTCCCCAATTAATAATGAGTACTTCATCCACTGTAGCAGCTGAACTCCAAGCTTAATAGATCTTAGAAGTGTAACAGGACTTGAAGCTGCACACCCTAGAAGAGCTTAATGAAAATGTAACTGAAAGCAGTTTCCCAAGGAGATCATGAGAACACGAAGGGTTTGATGCAGAAGAATCTACATATTTGCAAAACCAGTTATTCACTGGCAAATTATTTACTCAACTAACAGTTGTTTACTTGGCTGTAGGAGTAAGTTGAATCTGTGTTAGAGAAAACTAGCATGGGGTAAGACTGAAGTCAACATTTAATACATTTTCGCTGTATTTCTCATCAAAAGCTTTGCCTTGTAAAAGCTGTCAGAATGGAAAGCGATAGGTGAGCAGGAACATTCACATCAGGAAACAATCCCTATAGAAGAATGGATGCAGAGCCCCACAGACAGGCCAAAGGGAAAGCTTAAGATACCCAATTAACCAATTACTGTCTGCTAAAACTACAGGCAGGTATCGTGACTGTCTTGCTGAAGTGGGTTCATCTCCAAACCATTCTCCATCCCACAGAGGGGCCATAAGTAGGACAAGGACCATACCTGAGCCTTTTCTGCAAGAAGCTGAACAAAGCTTTTGAAGCCTATAAACTTGGCACTGGCAAGGCTCTCCCGTCATTCCGGAGAAGCTGAGCAGGCGCTACGGATGAGCCATGTTCTCTCAACGTGAAGTACCCAGGGATGCTTCTACAGCTTGCAATGGCCCAAGACTATTTATTCATCAGCACTTTTCTCCTCAGAGCTATACCAAAGCACAAAATCTAAACATGTAAACACGCTGTTAAACCTACCAGATTCATTGCCAACATCAATGACAGTGTGAACAAAGACCCTCAGGTGCTTTCCATTGACTCACACTCTCGGGGCCTTCAAGCCCTAGGACGCACTGGATGTGTACCACACTACTCAGCATGGTCACTCACCACAAAAGCCTTTCTTAAAGACCCCTAAACATACGTGTGCAAACACTGGGTAACAAAGGGGAAGCCATCCCTCAGCCAGCCCCTACCACACGCACAAAGCCACCTCCGGGCTGTTCCCCCACCCCAGCCCAGAGAAGCACGACCCCTCTGCAGGGGACTGACTGCTGGTGGCAGGGGGAGGCCGGCACTTACCTACTGGCCAGGCCAGGACCGCTGGGGCGCACCAAGACAGACCGTCACCCAGCAACAGCTGCCGCGGCGGCGCTCGGGCAAGGAGTCTCACCCGGCCCCGCCCACCGCCATGAGGCCCCGCCTATAGCCTCGTAGGCCCCGCCCACCCTTCTCTCTGTCTGGAAGGAAGGGAGGGCGATGAGTGCTGGGGAGAGAGTGAGAATGCCACCAGCCAAGTGCGGAGGGCAGGGGTGGGTACGGCAGTGAGGATAGGAGCGGGACGGGAAAGGCAGCAGGATCTGGGTGGCAAGTGACCATACAGCTGAAGGTGTTGGGGTGGCAGTAGGAGGGGACTTGAGGGCGTCTGAAATGCTGTTTGTGGGCTGACGGATAATTAACACTGCCATCGTGCAGAAAGGAGACTCCACGCTCCTGTGGTGTGTTGAGGACTGGAAAATACAACTTGTGGTGTATAACAAGGCTGGTTTCACCAAATGGTTTTGCATTTTTTAAAAATGAGAAACAGATTAAAAGGCTAAAGTTCCAGACCAGAGTGGTCAAAAGACTAGGATGTGGTTCAGCTTCTGTTGGTGTCATGATCAGACAGCTCTTTTGGTGCAAGAGTACAACTCTAGTCCAGCTCCGTGAATGGCAATGCACTGTTCTTTCTCTGTCCACCATTTCTTGGTAGGAGATTGCCATGGCATCATCATATTCCTTTTGCACTATTCAACCTCGATACAAATAAAAGATACTCAGTAATTTGTGGGGGGACTTTTCTTGGGCAGCAGAAAATCACATAGAGTCATCAGTGCCAAATGCACACTCAGGGCACAGACAGGCTAGCACACAGGATTAACCTTCTCCTGTTTAATGAGTTACCATGCAGAGTCATCTTAACTGACCATGTTAATAGACTTTCCACTGTCTAAGCCAAACATGTTTGCTTTCCCTCAAGATGATTTATTTTAAAAAGCAAGGGACTAAAGCACAATGCAGTCAGTTTTCACAGCTCCACTGAGAGGCAGTAATCCATTAAACCAGGTTAATTCAATCACCCAGACTCATCTGTTCATAAATTATATTTGCCTATTTGAACACATGCATTACCTGCTCTTTTAGACTTATCACAATATATTTGAACGTTGCTCTTGCCATTCTCACACTTAGGAGGAAACCACATCTGCACACTTTAGATGTAGGATTCATAAATTGAGCACATAGGAAATGTGATCACACTCTTGGTTTTCCCACATGAAAAACCTGCTTTTTCATGAGTTTACTTTCAGGATGGTACTCGGTGTTTTCTTGGGAGCAGTCCTTAGCAGTGCTTCTCTTGGGGGCAGGAAGACTGAAGGCCTGGAGGGAAGACATGGAGTCCTGCTTGCCATGTAGAAGAGGCAGGGGTTTTAAATACCCTATTTGCATGCACTTGCCCTCTCACACCTCCCATATATACTGTACCTTTGCGAGGATATTGGAGAGTAGCAGCTGCAGCAAACATTAAATTTACCCTGTGGTTTGGGAAACACTATCTTAGACCATAGATCAGAAAATGTGTTGGCTCCCCTCTTGCAGGATCTGATGCTCAATTAACATCAGAGAAAATCACCAGGGGCCTGATTTTCCAAGGTGATGAGCTCACTCAGCTCCACCTAGTGTCACTGCAGTTCAGCTGCCCATCTTCACAGGAAGGAAGGCAATGGGGCTTTGACGTTCTCCAGGAAGGCAACATGATTCACTGAAAACAACACTGAATCAAGATTCTGCCCCTTGAATTTTATTCCAGACTCTGCCATTTATCTTCCAGGTAACTAGCTCAAGTCACCTTGACTCAGTTTTCCTCCATACCCCTTCCTGGGACACACTTCCCAAAGGTTATCCATGGAGTAAGTGTATCATGTGTGTACTCATCTCTGTGGTAGTCTACTTCTTTCCCGTCTTTTGCTGGAAATATCTTGTTATGGTCAACCTAGCCTGAACTATCTGAAACCAAACAAAGAAGAAATCCATCTTCCCATTATTGAGCAAGAGAAAGATCTGGCACAGTTTCAGGGTAGATAGAGGAGCTTTATGTTTGCCCTGCTCAGAGTTACTGTAATTGTGCTGGCACCATTCCCAGAGCTGAGCTAAGGTCAGTGAAAAACCTGTAAATTAATAACTGTGGAGCTGATGTGGTCTCTATCCAGGAATCACATTGTACATTCATGAAGCTTTATAGGAGACAAAATTCATGTTTCAGTTTTTATAAGAAATGTTTAAAAATTTTAAATCTTAATCTTGGCAACTCAGTCCCTGGACCTATTCACAGATGTTGGACCTGATTCTGATCTCACCATCACAGAAACTCCACAAAACAGGTTAGTCTTGATTATTTACATTGCTGCTACCAAAATGAATAGGAATCAGGGGTAAATTTCTCTGAAAACCAAGCCTGGATGGATATGTTTTCCTTTGGGTTTTTATCTTACAAAGAAGAGATTTGTCTGTCCTCCTGGTTTGCACCCGTCACAAGCAACATCCAGTTATCCTGATTAATACTATTGATTAATAGCTCATTGCTGTTGCCACTTGCATTATTAACATATAGGAACTCCATTGTGCTACAACCTAGAAATGCAGGACCAGAAGGGGCTTTCTGATCAGAGGAACCAGCTTTCTGCTATTACAGGTAATCACATCACACACATTTAGATACCTGTCAGTCTCTTCCTCTTTGTTCTGAAAGCCTCCCTCTGAAGATTACAGACTGCCTAATTTATAGGCTAAAATTATTTATTGACAAGTCATACCTACTTGTTCTTTTGCCAAATTATCTTTCATCTTAAAATAACTCTTACCCTCTGATGTTTGCATTCCTGATACATTTATAGGGCCCATCGTCATCTCCTCTTGACATTTATTTTGCTAAGTAATACAAGCCAAGCCTAAATCTCCTGTCATTAAGGACAGGCTCGCAATTCTTTTTATCATCCCATTTTTTCTTTATATAATTTACTCCAGATGTCTTGTGCAGTGGAATAAATACTCTCCTTTCTGTACTGTAAATGTCTGGTATATCCTGGGTCACATTATCAAGGTCATATCAAATTGGTGGCTATTAAGATGGGGTTCCTCTTTTACTTTGTCCTCCCCAGGTGCAAATGCAAGTGGAATGGAAGTCCCCACTGTACTAAAAAGGTTTTGTAGGCACATGACCCTGCATTGTGTACCACTACGTTCTATTCAATTCCTATTACACCAACCCCTTCTTCCCGTCTTCCTCTGATAATTCCCCTTAATCATTAGCAAATGTCATTAGCATGCTTCTGTCTTTTCCAAATGGCACTAACCGAAACTAAGATGAGTATTGTTCAAAAGAATCCTGACTACAAACTATCTTTCAGCCTGACAGTTCCCTTTGCAGCGTGCAGCTTGACAGTCCCCATTAGCCAGCCCCGTAATCACATTTTTGTCTGGTCAAAATCCCTTTTCCAGCAGAACTATCAACTTCCTTTGAGACACAGTCTCAAAGGCTGTCCTAAAGTAACAAACTAGTTGTATTTTTTTCATTAGCTGATAAGATTCACCCTGTTACCAGAGGTAGCTATAATACCCTTCTGGTCAACTCTTGACACATTTTCCCATGTCTTTAATTCTGCTTGCACTCAAAATTTGTTCTAAAATGTTACGTGCAGTTAGGGGTTAGGCTCATGGGTGTGTGTTAGTCTACATCTCTCTCTTGCCTCTCAGCTTCTTCAGAACTGGCATGCTCTTTTAGTCCTTTATTTCTGTAGCATCATCACAAATGCGACAATTTTGTTCTTTCAGCACAGCAAGGCAGAAATTACTCATTTGCCAAATGAAGTGTATTAAACTCCTGAAATTTTGCTTTTCCCTGGGGAGCTTTCATTTCTGTGCAGTTTTCATTAGCCATCTAACACATCCAACACAATAACACTGCCATAGTGTTATTCTCTATTGAAAGCAGAGGAACAGAAATTATTTTAGTTGTACATCCAGATGATGATCTAGATGATCTTCAGGCTTGCCCCACTTGGTTTTGATTTTCAGTAATTCTTAATCTTTACACAAAAAAGTTTCAGTACAGCTAACCCTACTAGATGAATACATGAATGCGTGGTAAAAGAGGTGCCTCCAGAAACTTATAATTCAAAGTAGAAAATACAAAGCAAGGATATTTATCTCCATTATATACAAATAGAGAAAAATCAAAACTAATCTGAGATTAAGTGAGGAATTCATCCTATGGTACTGCCACCCCCATCCAGACTGCTACTCTGCTAGAAAACTCACATCTTCTTGTATTGCATGATAAGCAGAATACTACCTTTGACAATTCCTCTATCGGTTAAGAACTAGCAACTACTATAGCATTCTCAAAAGAATCAGCTCAGGTTTGCAGTAACAGCTTTGATTGAAGCCTTGACTATGGCATTAACCTCATGATTTCATGTGCTTGAAGTCCCTGCATTTGGGAGATGATATAAGAACAGTTTCAACCATGGCAGGTGTGTAGGACTTCATCTTCAGAAGCAATGAATGAGGCCAGGAGGGAGTAAGAACTAATCCAAAGATCCAGAGTATGACAGGAGCCTGTGAATTAAATTTATTTTGCTGTCACTGCACCTGGCATGAGAAGAAGGGGCAATGAGAGGATCCAGTTAACAAGAAGTGTCTTTTCTGAGTCACTGAATCCAAGCATTTGGTTTTCACTGGCTTATGTGAATTCATAAGCTACAATCTAAAAGGACATCTTTATCAGGCAACATACGGCATTTTGTACAAAGCTGCATCTTTTCAAGCTGAACTAGACCTAGAAAGACTTCTGCTAACAGTTTTTATAGAGTATTTTAACCCACACTGAAATATGGGCCATCATTTTTCTTTGTCCGTGCTTCTGTGAACAAGTAAACCAGACTACTGAAGTCACCAAAGTCATACAGAAATTATGTGTGGTACGTGACAGCAGTCCTGAGCTAGTTTCTTAGTGACAGAGCCTGTCTTCTCTCACTGATGCATGCTCACTCAAAGAAAACAAATGCCCTCCTTGTCCTGGTAGAGTTTTGGGGTACATTGTGGGGGGTACTAGAAGGCAATAAAACCAGCAAATGACACCTTCCCATTGTAAAGGGTCTTTTAAAGAAAGGCAAGCTTGAGGCAGGCTTCAGTTGTGTTGGGATATCTCATTAGCTTAAGCCCTGATTCAGCTGTACTGGGAGGAAAGAACCCTGGTGGAATCCCACTTACTTTCAAGAAATACCCAGTGCAGATGGCACACCAGAGGATTCTTTCTTTTCTTTGTACTATTGCTTTAGAAAGGCAGGCTCACGATAAAGTGATTCTACCCAGAAGTGGCTGCATAACAATGCAGTCCAGATGGTTGATCAGGATGAAAGACATGAGGTAGCAAAAGTGAGATAGTGTACTGTATTAATATTTGAGCTACTGAGGCAGGATTTCCTAATTCCAGAGGGTTTTATCTCCTAATTCTGCTTTAATTTTAATGAAGAGTTGTAAATAAATGGATGAATAAATTAATTTAAAAATGTAAGATTTCTCTCCCTTTCCATTTTTACAGGAAAAATAGGAAACAAAAAATAAAATACTGAGAACCAGAAAAGCATGCTTGCAGTCCCTTTTTTGTATCATTCCTGACTCAAAGATGAATCAATTGTGACTTGAAATGCCTGTGTATATAAATAAAGATAATTGTTTTGTGTGTCTCTTCAAGGCCATCTACCTTTCTCAGTTTCTTTTCAAACTATTTCCTGGTTTTGGAAAGATAAGGGGTGATAACTGTGCTCATCTGCTCTTCCAAGGTATGGCACCCTGTCCCAGTGTATGGGACAAGTCTAAAGCTGCCCTACAGCTGTCAGATGGTCATTTTTATTAGAGAACTGGTAGGTACAAAACTCAACATCATTATAACTGTAGCACCACTATAGAGATTTCATTTAGTTTAGGGGCAATCTTCATTTTAGGGGCATTAGTGCTTGCTGTGGTAGAAATCCTCAGCAAGAAAAGGTCTTACTGAGAGGGCTTAAAAATGGCAGGCTTAAAAGAAAAATATAAAAGGAATAGCACTGGCTGCAGGATTAATGCCCTTGGGATACAGAAGGCTTCTTGCTGATGCTATTTATAATTCACACCTGGTCCACATTGTTGGTGGTCCTTGTATTTCTTCTGGGTTGAATTCCATAGTCAATGATTGAGTTACAACTTTGTTTTCGACATCAGACTAAGAGAAAAATTAATTGATGTTGGAAAGGAGTTAGGGTCAATGACCACTTCAGCACTGCTTTTCACGAGCATCACTTGTTCTTTGCAGTGTAAAGAAACCTGTGGCTTCACTGTGCTTTTAGGTCTGTTTTGCCAAGCAAGCATTAGCTGTGAAATTCATCTAGCTGTCTTCAGGCAGGGGAACAAGCAGCCTTAGAGTGGGTGCTTGATTTTTATGCCAATGCAAAGCCATCACAAAATGCTACTGTCCTGGGTTCAGCAGCAGCAGTCATTTTTCTCCTTCTTAGCAGCTGGTGCAGTGCTGGGTTTTTGACTTTCAGCCTGGGAACAGCACTGATAACACCGATGTTTTCAGTTCTTGCTAAGCAATGTTTACTCCAACCAAGGACTTTCTTAGCCTCATGCTCTGCCAGGGAGAAGGGGAAGTCAGGAGGAAGCAGAGACAGGACACCTCACCCAAATTAGCCAAAGGGGTATTCCATACCGCAGCACATCATGCCCAGTATATAAACTGGGGGCAATTACCTGGAATGGCTAGATTGCTGCTTGGGTCAGGCTGGGTATCGGTCAGCGTGTGGTGAGTGGTTGTATTCTCTTCCCTTGTGATTTCCCTTTTCATTATTGTTATTGGTGGTAGCAGTAGTGGTTTGTATTATACCTTAGTTACTGAACTGTTCTTATCTCAACCCATGAATAATTTCAGTTCTCCTCCCCATCCCTAGAGGAGCAGGGGGAGTAAGAAGTGAGCGAGCTGCTGCGTGGTTCTGAGTTACTGGCTGGGCTTAAACGATGACAGCTATCACATCAGAAGGGTGTAGATTTATATTCACTTCCCATCGATGTATGAAACAGTGGAGAAATCAGGTCTTTAAAAAAAATTTATGAGGACAAAGCACCACTTTGCGTGCCTTACACAATACTTTGCATGCACTTTGCACACGTAAGTTCAGAGGTTACTCAGAATGCAACTCATGTACACCAAGGCTTTCAGCCATCACAGCAATAGCACCACTGTGAGCCATGCTATAGACAACAGCTCTGGCAAAGTCCTTCATAAATCATACAGGGGAGGAAATAAAGTGTCCAAGGCACAGTCTGCAGTAGTGGAGGGAGGAGATCAGCATGCAGATGAGGGGTCAGGAAGTTCTGCAGGCTGGAACAAGCACTGCATATTCTGTGCACCCCCATATACAGCTGTGTAATCCTAGGGCCAGCATCTATAGCCTATAAGAGATGGCTCTCTGCCCTAACATGATAAGAGTCAAAGTGTTTCTTTTGCCTGAAGTGCCTTGCCTGTCCCCAGTGCTCCCAGTGGTGTTTCAGCTTCATGGCCTACTAGGTGATTTGTACCTGCTTGTGGCTCAGCATCAGTGAATGAGCTGAGCAAAGACAAAAATGATTGTATCCGCTACATGAAAGGAAACCCTTGACCCTACACATCTGCTTCTGCTGTGTGCAGCCTGAATTCTAGTCCAGCAGATACTACACAGGAATGAAAAGTGATGCAACAAACCACCCTCTTACTGGGATTTTCCCTAGAATCCAAAAGGCTCAAATTGCCTTTTCCATGGTAGCCTCTTTGGAAAGCCTTGGGATTCATTTGCATTTGGGTCATTGTTGTGTGTAACTTCCTGTAGACTGCTAGAAGGAATCCTCTCCTCATACAGTGGAAAGGATATTTCCCTGTCCTTAGAATGACAGGAGAGACCTGATTTCCAAATACTCTTCTTACAGCTCTGGCTCTGATTTTGCATAATGTGTGCTTAGAAAAAGGACTATGTACTTTGCTGTTCCAGCAGCTAAGTTAGATTAGTGATGAGAGAAGATGGATTATTAGTATGCTTCTGTACTTTTTATACTGTCTTGCATTTTCAGTAAAATTCAGCTCATTTACCTAGCTCAGCATGCTGATTGAGACCAAGGCAGATGCTTAGGTAGTGTTTCAGAGTATTGAAAACAATAAAACACATGGCAGTCCACACAAATCTTACGCCTACCTCAAACACCTTGCTTGACAATTTGTTTTCAAGGCTGGATCTGTCAGCAGCCCCACTGGCTGGTGACAGCACTTGGCAGTGAACCCAGCATGTTGAATGCTACATGGGACTCAGCCATATTAGTAGTACAGCTCTTTGGCCATGAAAACCTGTACTTTATCACTGCATGCTTGCACTTCTGGCTAAACACTCCATCCCAGTATCCTCTTTCCTTGAAACATCTTAGAAGAGACCCTGGGGTAAACCTTTATAGTGTTTTAATAGAAAATCCTAGTGCCTGAGCTGAGTGGTCTGCATTTGACTGAGCAAATCCCTTCAGCAGAAGACAGAAATGCAGAATAATGACCACGAACTACTGTTACCTGGAGGAGTCATGGTGTTTCTGTAGTACTGTGGCTTATCTCCATTTACTTCCTATAGTCTGAGCAAAGACCTTGCAGTTCCAGACTTGGCCGTCACTGTTAGCAGCGGAGATGGACCTTTGACAATCTCTGTTTCAATTTGGATCTGATTTTTTTTAAAACATAAAGGGGGCAAAGCTAATGCTGGATTTGGCCTTTTCTAGTATGATGAGATGAAGAGACTTGATGCATTCAAAAGTATTGCTGTAATGAGACAAGAAGTTCATGCATTGCATTAGCATTACACTAGCACAACTTTGTGCGGTGTTTGGGTCTTGCTGTTTTGTAGTGAAGGCCAATGCAGACAGATACATCTAAAATCCTGCCAAGCAGTGTGGTAAAATCTGGTCCCCCCCACAACAACTCCCAACACAGTATCACTGCCAGAACCTGTCTTCTTTGGAGTGCACACAGGCCTCCTCTGTCCTGTCCTACAATAGTTACTCCCCTTGCCATGCTGCAGATATGCTAACACAGGGACATTCATTAACAGACCATTGGCAGTAATCTTGTGGACCAAACACTTGCAGATGGCTAATTTCTAAGTTACCAGTTGATTACTCTCTGCAGTAGTAGATCAGGGTACAAGTTAAATTAGTGTTAAAAATACATTTCCTTCTCATTCTCCTTAAAAGCCAGTGGAAACACAAGTGTGCAGCACTCAACTATGTATGCAGTGTTTACCAGCTATCTCCTGGTTTGCGGAAGGCAGATTTTCCAGGTGCAGTTTACTACTTTCTTTTCTAGTGAATTGAGCAGCTGGATGTATGCCTACAGATGTTTGCATACAACACTTCTTTCTCCTTCAAGACGCTTGCTTCACAACACATCCAGCCCTTGGCAACCTGGAAACTGAAATATAAAGACTTAGGGGAAATAAATATATACATAAATAACCACACCGTTTGAGTGTGATCCCAAACCTACTACAGTTAAAGGAAGTGATTTTAGATCACATCCACCATCTATCCTACAAAGAAGTGCCAAACTGTCTTAAAGGTATTGGGCTTTCCAAAACTACCACCTCCAGAAAGAACGTATTTATAAAATGTTATTGTGTTGACTCACAACAGTTGTGGTAACTCCCAGTCAGTGGTCATTAAAATAGAATCCCTGTTCCAGCAGCATGCTTGGCTGCAGCAAGAGTTCAGTGAAACTGTTGCCTGCTGCATCCAGTGAGTACAGGATCTTAAAACATAGAGTGAAACCCCATTTGTCACAGAGTGAACATCCCAGCAAGGCCAGTTCCCGTACTACACCACATGCCTTCTTGTTTGTGGTCACATGCTTGAATTGCTTCCTCATCATTTATACAGCAGCTATCTAGGAAATGCTCAAGGAGTATCCTAGCACTTGCAAGCACAGCTTTCTGATATGTCCTTTTTTTAACCAAGACATTAGGCAAATATGTTAGATGCTGAGAAGCAAAGATCCCTGGGGTCACCCTACCCTGCTGATAAGTCTGGAAGACTTCCTACTGTGTGGCCTGGTGCATGGCCAAGTCCCACATACATGGAAAACAGGGCTGCTTGTGCTGGAGGTGCACTTCCCTTTGATGCGATGGGCAGGACCAGGGAGCAGGAGGGATTTTGTGCTTCAGGGCTTGGGTATCTGATCAAGATAGCCAGGGACTAGGGCTAATGACAAAGCTTTGTCTGGATAGAGAGATAAAGGACAGAAAATAAATGAAACCCGGGAATTAAGCTGAGGAATATTTCAATCACAGTCCCTGAAATGCCAAAGAGAAAGAAAGATCTTTACAGTAAGAAACATCTCCAACTTAGACATAGCAACACCCAAGTACCTTTCAGCCAGCAAATTTGTACACTGTTTATGCAGGAACTTTACATGATCTTTCCTATTGCAGCGTAATATCTGCTTAAGATCAACATTTTAAAATACCTCTGCCACTTGGAGATGGGCAGGTGATTCAGTACCAGCATGCAGATCTCAGCATGGCCCTTTGAAGGGTGCCATCATACCTCAGTTCAGCTATGATATGCTTCTGGAGAAAAGCATGCCAGCCAGAGGGTAGATCTGCTTGCACAGTCACTGCACCTGGCATCACAGCTTATGTTACCATCTAGATTATCTACGGGTATCAGACATCTATGGATGGAGATGCTCAAGGGTCTGGGACAGACCTGAAGAGCTATGGGCTTGGGATAGGGCATGCTGCTCCCTGCTGTGCCAAAGCCAGCTGAATGACATCTCAGAATAAGGTGCATTTTTTGTGTCAACAACAGGATCATTAATGTGACTGTCAGCAGGCTTCAGATCAAATCCCTCTCTTGGAGTCATGCGAAGGGAGTAAGACAGATTTTTTTTGTCAAGCCTAAAGCTGAGCTTCCCTGCTCTGGACTGCAGCATACAGACGGTGGGAAGTGTGTGTGGACAGAAAAGTCTCTGCTGTCTAAGCCTGCCTGGCTCCTTGCCCAAGTTTCAAATGCTGCCTGTGAGGGTTTGACTTGAGGCAATTTAATGGATACTGTGTGGGTGCTGGAGGCAAGAGAAGGCAAGAAAATGAGGGATCTGTCTGTCAGCTGATTTATTCCCTCAGATATTTAATGCAAAACCTTCATTTCTGTAAATATACTCTGCATGCTGCTATAGATACGGTATGGTTGTAAGTGTGATACTGTGAGAAAAGGGTGCAATACATGAACCAAAACTGAAGAGTTTTTCAGCTGTGGACCAAATTCCTTACATGTGGTAATAACATTCATGTGATAAATTAATTTATTTCTGCAAACTGGTCATACGTTACATGTCAGCATAGTAATCCCCATATATTCTATTCTTTGGCCTTCCCTGCAATAGGCCTTTTGAGTCTTCTTTACTTGCATTGCTTTTAACTTTACCAAGTGCCTTAAGCCCTCTGAATTTTCATCATTGATTGCCAACAACTGCAGTGATTAAACTGAAGCCTGAACCATCTCCATTACTGAAACTCACCACTTGTCTTTTCTGCAAATCAGTTTTCAACAGCATTTCTCTCTTCCCCCTTGTCTGGCTCTCACTGAAAAAAAGAAAATATGCAGGACCATTTGCCAGGGTTAATTTTTAATAGCGTCCTCACTGCCGCAGCAAATGAAGTCATTTATTATCCAGCAGGCAGCATGCTAATGTGCTATGCAATAACAAATGCTAAAGGAGGTGACTCAGGCATAAAGCAATCACCAAGTTTTACATTTGCACCTGCCAGATTGCTCAGCCAAAGGACCAAGCATGGCTTTTCGGCTCACGCTATGCTTGTGTCTTCATCCGAGGAACACCTGGATTCAAAGCCATGCAGCCAGTGAGGTTTATTTGCTTTGTAGTCATGTGCAAAGCATGCATGTAAACAGAGTCTGTGTGGCCAGCCCTCTCCTCCGCCTAGGCGCTCTTTTCCTTTAACGAAAGAGGTTAATACTCCTCCTAGGAGGTCATCCCTACTGCAGGAATGTGTCAGCCCCTAAATAACACATTGTGATCTCAAGCAGACTGGAGCTTAGCCTACCTACCTGTAAAACATGTTTAATGTTGGTTGGCTTTTTTCTAGGAAAGCTGAGAGGATTACTTCATGTCTGAGATCTCTAGATGCAAACTGCTCAGTGGCAGAGTGCATTTTAAAAGAGCAGCTGGAAATTAGGGCCAGAGCAGGCTGGCAGCCCTGTGAGCAGGTAGAGATGACTACAGAAGCTGCACTGTTCTCGTCTCATTACTAAAGGTATTACCTAAGATCTTCAGAAAGGATGAGATGCAGATGATTCACAACCCAGAATGTGCTTTTGAATTACTTACTAAGTAGGATTCATGTTGATTTTACTGCTCTGGGGTGCACAGGGTAGGTCTGCAGAATCTCTTTTGCCATCTTTTCAGAGTGAAATATGGTGGTAATGTAAAGCCCTCTCACCCATGTCTCTATTGCTGTTGTATTTTTGCCTCCACAGAGCAGTCCAAAGGCCACTGAAGAAGTCCATGAATCTTCCCTGTATCTGCAGTAAGCTTGGGATGGGGCCTCAGGAAACCAGCAAGAACATGCTCCTGAACATGCTATAACAAGTTCACCGGCATGTGCTGATCATTGCAGAAGAGCTGGTATAAGTGTGCTCCTGAAAATGAGGAAGATCTTGACTAAGAAGGCAGCAACTTCCTGCCTAGTCCTCACTGGAGAATGCCAGTGCCACTTAAATGGGGGAAGAGAGCAGCTCTGAGCCCATTCCCTCTGGTGTGCTATCCCAGAGAAGCTAGAGGGAAGGTATTGGTTTAATTCACTTTGTGATCATGTAAGTCTCCCAAATCCCACTGCCAGTAAGCTCTGATGATTAAACAGCTTACTGAAGGGAAAGCTAACGCTTTCTACCCTCATCAAAGCATATTGCTAATGAGGACTGGGAAATCACTCACTGCTACTACATCTGTAGATTAACATTAGCTTACTCATGTTTTCATAATCAATGGCTGAAATTCCATCAATCATTTGGATTCACATAACATTTCTGATCAGTGTTTTGGTATGTTAGTCTCAGTATTTCCCTAACTGAATTTCACTGACTGGAAGGGGAAAAGGCAAAGTCAAAAGTCTGAGGCCAGAGAAGAAATTTGCAACATGCTGATTTGGGCATCTTAGTTTAGGAATCTTGCAGGAGGTCTGACTTCAGAAATGTTTAGTGTTGGCCCCCTGAAATCCATTAGACAGTATCTGACTGATTTGTGTGTCCACACACACTTATATCACTGTTTAGCTCATGAACACATGCCTGAAAAGTTACCCAGAAATATGCACCAGTCCTGCAAGATGCAAGTAGCTGCAGGTCCTCATCTGCCTCTCACCTTCCCTGACAGAGAAGCAGCAGAAGAAAGAGAAAGACTGAATTGCAGACTAAAAATGACACTGGGGGTCTACTTTGTGGCTTTAGCCTGGGAAGGTTCTTTATTAAAGATCTTTCAGTCTACAGAGTAGCTACATTTTATGTGAGTACTGCTTTGCATCAGCTTTACTTGCGTGTAAAGATGGGAACCGAGGTTCAGGGCAGCTCCTTACAGAAGAAGGAAAACTGGAATTTAGTGAAGAACTTGACAGAAGAGAAGGCTCAGTAGCTTGAGTTTGATGATGAAAAGGAGGGCTGCGTGGCAGGGGTAGAGACAATGTGCAGCCAGTACATTAAAAAGCAATCAAAGGAAAAGAAACCAGTACTTTAACTGGATAAACACAAATGTCTTTAATTCTATCTAGTTCCACCATGTGTGTATGCCTAAGTCATGCTGCGCAACACTGCTTTGAAACAGATGTAGTTGGCAATTTTTCCTTGATGTTGAGGAGAAGAAAAACTGCGTATCTGCATTAGCTGACAAAGAAGTAAGAAGATTCTTTTAAAAAGGATAGGAATAACCTTAGTGTATCCTCCAGGAGAACACATGAGATGGTCTGAGATTTCAGTACAAGCTCATCTGGTACAGACAGGCCTTGAAATACACATATAAATCTGTTACACATCAGTGGCTGCAGAAATGACACAGAGTGCAAGACATCCCTTAGCAACTCATCTGGTTTCCACTCCTGGAATACTGGCTCCTGCCAGCAAAAGTGACAGATAACCCAGAGCACAGTAAGTGATCCAAACTGTACCATTAAGAAACTGGTTGCATGCAAGCTGCAAAGTGTTTAAACTTTTCTGTACAGTTATAAAATGAAAATCACATAGGACCTAAATAACACAAGGGATTGTTAAGAAAGAATAAGGCTTTCAACTCATAAAGACCTGAGTTACCGCTGTATGAAGACAAAGGCATAAACCTCTCAGATTGTAGTGATGTGAGGATCAGGCTCCAAGGGAATGATTGACATTCAGTTCAAGCTGACAGTTAAAAAAAGCTCCTGTACATATGCCAGCAAACCTCTGCCAGGAAAATCAGTGTGGCTCCCAGCTTGCAGATTTCTGCATTACCAGACCTCCCACCCTATCTGACCCTTGCTGACCTACGTTGGCAGGCTCAACAGAGAGTGGAAGGAGACACAGGACCTTACCAACTGTAGTCACTCTTGGTCAGGTGAGGGCATTTCATGAAAGAATCAGTGTCATTTCTAAGTAACTCAGGCTTTAGAGTCACCATCTGATCAGCCATAACTCCTGGGAAAAAGGAGGAAAGAACATTTGTTGTGGACTTAAGCAAACACCCATAGGAATAAACAGGACACCTTCTGCAGAGGGCAGTGTGATTCGTATCGCACTGAAACTAGCAGGCAATCGTAGAAAGCAACACTGCTCATAAATGCTGTCTCAGAGTTGTAACCTGTATCTTATGTCTCCCACCTCTAAGCAAAATCTGAAGTCCAAACATCACACCATCCGCTCAGGTGAGGGCTTCACATTACTCATTACTGCATATCATTAGTATAGAGAGATGTGATTGTTGTTCATTCCTATTGTGTCTCTACAAGGAGGATGACTCAGTGGAAATGACCAGTCTTTGAATTATGTCATTTTTGTGTGTGTGTTTGGGTTGGGGTTTTTTTAGTAGAAAAAAGGAATCAGCAGTTGTCTGTATTTTTAAATTGTGGAACACAGACCTCCTTCCACTTCCAAGCTCTGATTACAAAGTCTTTCCCTTCTGTGATTCCAGACCATCTCATCTCTGCAAGCTTCTATTTTCACTGCATAATTGATCGAATCCAACTGGTAGCAGAATTCATTTCAGTCAACAGTAATCTTTGCTTTCTCTAGCTCTGGTGGAGCATGGGCCAGGCACCTGGCAAGGCACTGCCTGGCTTCCCTGCTTATCTTGAGAAAGAAATCCATGATGAGAAAGATTCTGTCCTCAGTCAAACAACCCTCCATGCCTGATGAGTTTGCTCTGCCCACTCAGAATCTTCTGCAATGTGTCTAATGTGCAACATGTTCAAAGAAGCCTGAGCATTCTATTTAGTAGAATTTAATCCAATCTTAATGCCATTATTTTGGAGACTAAAAACAAAGCGGTCCCACTCGCTGGTTGGGTCATCTGAAACAACGTAATGTTTCAGAGATGATACAGAGGAAGATTTTTTTTTTTATTTTCCTTAATTAATTGAGTGTTGATTAATTCCAGGGTTTGTTTTGTTAGCTGATTACTGCAAGAGATCTCTCCCGTTTAGTGTCTACCTTAAAAAGCCTTTTGAAACTGGGACTGACAGGTCTTCTCTTTTCCTCTGTGTGGTCTCTCAGCTGGACTTCAACTGCCAAATCTTAAGTACTTCTGAGAGTTCCAGGCCCTTGGGATGATGGCACATGCCCACAGAATTTCACAGCTGCGATGTTTTTGGAAGTAGGGATTAGCCCACAGACTTTTCCCAGTCTCTAGGAGACTGTGTTAAATTATAGTGTTGGATAGTTTCATCATAGTTTCTTTGAGATTATTTTATCTCATAATTTCCTTGTGCTGCAGAAGACTCAGATTTTCCCCATAGGCTTTTTATAGTCAGTCACTTACAGTGTAACACTTCATTGTCAGGAGTACATTCCAGCCTTGCATCTCCACATAGGTTTACCCGATACATTAAGAGCTTCTCTCAAAGGCTTCTTTCCAAGTAATGCTATTGTTGGCGTTTGTGATCCAGCAGTATTTCCTCTACAGCCTCACCACGAAGCTAAAGAGGATTGTCCATGAGTCACAATAATTTTACCTGTAAATTCAGTTAAGCCCCCAGGCAGCTCAAAAGGCTGGCCAGTTTCTCAAGCTTGACACTCCTATATCAACAATGAAAACTGGGAAAGAGTGTTTTTAAAATAAAAAGGGTGAGCATACACTTCATTCCATCACATGATTGGAGATGTGTTTCTGGTAGCTAGAAATTAAGAAACTTCCAGTTTTTCAAGGCTATCCCACAGAAGGTGCCCATTCCAGCTTGGGAGTAAAGCAAACATTTTGTGTATAACCTAGACCCACTTCAGATTTACAAATAAGCCTGCCTTAAGCAAAGGGTATTTTTACTGGCTTCTGCGGCTACTTGCACATATACCAGCTTTCAAAATTGTCCTCTTCTGAGCTCACAAAGCTCAGTTTTTATTTCTTCCCACAGTGATAATTATAAGGGTTTCCCCTCTCTGCCCTTAGCCAATTCCCTTTGCCGTTTTTAAATTCACTCACTAACAAAAGTAACTTGCGTAGCAGTAAGTCTGCCTTCTCAGAAGCACCCCCATAAAGAGAACGCATTTGAAGGCTGCAAGCCTATTCAATCCTCTGTTCCAGGTAACTCCAGAATACTCCCATATCTGCAGTTATTCCACTAAAAAAAATAAAAAATAAAAAATAATATAAAAAAATAAAAAGAAAGGGGCAAGAGAGGAGAATGGAGACTGTCAGAGGATGGAAGCCAATTTAATTTCTGAAGAAATTCGTTCATCCCTTACTGGCATCTTCAGAGTTGCATCAGCTTGGTGCGGAAACGGATTTGGCATTGTACTTCTGAGAATCCAGCCTTGTTTCAATTCTTCTGAACGCTTCCTTGTTTCCTTCTGACTGTACTTCAGTTTTGATCCAAGTATTAGATAGGCCCATGAGGCAGCTGACTTGCACTGAATCTAACATAAACTTCCACTGACAGGTACTTAGATGATGCATGGCCCGCCAGTGAACAAAAAGGACAAGGTCTCAGCTTCTTTCCTTGCTATAGCAACAAAGTACCTTGTGACGATAATTTTTTGTCTGTTTCATAAGCTGGTTGCCATGGCAAGTTACTTGTGTTACATTGTCAAACACCAAAAGGAAACAATTTGCATTCTCTGGAAAACCAACATTTAAAAAGTCGGCTGAGTATCTGTTTGCTTTCTGCCATGAGACTATGCATCCTGTAAGCTCAGGGAGGGATGAGCAAGAAGAACACCCCAGTATGGGAGAAGTACTTGCAAGTTTCTTGAGTCTGGTGTATTTGCAGGAGGAATAAATTAAAAGATCATGAAGAACATGGTTCTGTGGGGAAGAAAACTCATGGGGACCTCTGTTTCTCCCAGTACACTCCCAGAGACAATGTTAAAGAGAACACAGAGACACAGCCTTCCTTCCAAACACTTCCAGAAAGTTTCAGTTACACAGAAAAAGTATGCCTCCAGGAAAATGGACTGAGTGCATGGATCGCACAAAGCCATGAAAGAACCAGGAAGTAATCTCCATACTTAAAAGTTGCTTGTTTTGGTTCGTTTTTCTGTTTATTTGGTTGGTTTGTTAGTTTATTTTTAAGGGGAAAGAAAGAACAGTGCAACTTGGCCATTGCCTGGGTGTTTCTATTAGAAATAACTCTAAAAAAGATTAACACTTCAAAAACAGCGGGGATAGCCTTGATTTGTAGCTGATTATCCAGCGCTGTTGCTAACTAAGCTCTTGGCATAAGTTTGTATGTCACATACTGGAGAGCTAAGCCCATGCTCTGTCTATGACTTCGCTCTTGCAGAGGTTAAAGTGGGAACGGCAACACGGAGTCATTTTTTGGATCACAGCACCTACAAAAATCAGTGACATACCTTCCTAGAGTGAATTTAGAGTATTGTTACAAAAAGTCATGATGGTAAAAGCATGTCCACGAGTTATGGCCTCCCACCTGCAGGCTACATGCAGTTTGGTCAGTTTGGTGAAGACTATCAGGAAAAACTCAAGGCACGGAAATAACAGGACAGCTTTTCAAACTAGATGCAGATTTTATTTTGGCAGTATTACTGTGGCAGTAAGGATCTTCTGAGATTCTCTCCATGTCCTCTGTAATGCTCTGCATGCCAGTGGGCCCAGTATTTGACTAGCTTTCCTCTCCTGTCAAGCAAGGCTTGCAACAGTTAGTAGCACTGCAGGATTTCTAGAGCTCTGTGCATTTCTCTTTGCCTGCTTTGAGGTTTGCCACAGGAGCTGCATTGATGCCTGATGGGTAGCTGGAGGAGTTTGCTCACAGTCCAGCTGGAGACACCATGGGATGAGACAGCAGAGTAGTTAGTCAGTAGACTGAACCATCTTCTCCTGATGGCATTTGTACTGCTGTTGCTGTGACACTGCACATCCCATGTTTAAAAGAGAGAGTTCCATATTCCAGAGGCCTTAAGCTAGACATTTTCCTAGAATTAAATTCAAGTTTAGAGAAAGGAAGGAAGAATCTGTCCAGGCAGAATGTTGGGCTTTTTTTTACAAACAGAATGGGCTATAACCTCAGCAAGTTCAAATCTGCCCTGTTTTGCCAAAAGCAAAGGAGCTATGCTGCTTTGCAACAACTATCTTCTATATTTTGCTTTTTCAGTCTGAAGATAGAATGGGGAGAAGACATCTTTAAGCTGTATCACTATCTCTGTCCTTGCAAGTTTGTGTCATCACCCCTACGTGATTGTGTGGTCATGACTCACCAATATGTGATTATGCCTCTGTCTTCCAGCAGTCTGCAAACAAGTAGTCCTCAGGTATGTTATATCCTGATGTGATCTGGCACTGAAGAATGAGCAAGAAAGAGGCAGTTTCAGCCGCATCTTCTTGTGTTTCTTGGTTCTTGTATGACACTGAGAAGCCCAAGCAGCATGAAACTGAGGTTCACCCATAGCTGCGTCTATTACACTACATATTTGGTTCTTGCTTCCTGGTAAGTTCTTAGGGTCACTTATGTACTGAAAAATATGAGCCCGCTTTCAAGGTGCTTCAAAAAGCAGGATTTCTGCATGCTCCAGTACCCTGCCTGCTCTCCAGAAACAGCTAAAACAAGACAAGACAGGTAGAGCAGAGAGGCGGTGCACTGTGCATACGTGTGTCTGCCTGTGAAGAAACCCATCACCTTTGTGTGTGCTAATGTTCCTGCTGTTGGCTTGGTCAGGAGAGATGCTGTGTTTCTGCGAGCTGTGGTTCTTGCATCTGTGGAGAACTGAGAGGTTCAGAATCAGGAGGGCTTGTTAGAAGCACACAAGAATTTTGAGGTAGGTTAAAGCTTCAGCCTTTTTGTTTGGACTTGCCTGTTTGCACGCTGGCTTTTAGAAAGTGCTCTGGCGGGTTTGTTTGTGCTGGTGCAACGTGTCTATAAGACCTGAAAAAACCTGCACAGCTCTCTCAACGGGTATCCTTAGAATTCGTCTAATCTATTCTCGCTACAAGCTCTGCAGGGCATGAGCTTTCTTTTTATTATGTGTCAAGGGTGGTATCTAGAACAATGGTTTCTAGATCCATTTTCAGATTACTACTTTTCTAACATAAAAAATAAATTCTGGTGGTGTGCTTGAAACATATGTCAGAGTGAACAGTGCTTTTCCAGCACCATGAATGTATACCTTATTTGGCGCCATTCGGCATTCAAAGCTTGATCACTTCTGCATGCTCCCGGCTAACAAGGTGACTACGCAATCCACTATCCCCTTTCCAAAGTAACAGGGGAACCATGGAGCTTAACGGCAGAAAACATCTGGTAACATAAGCGTACTGTGACAGGACTGAAAGTACCCCGCTGATAGACCTGAATTAGTGGAATGAAGTTTGAGCCCATCAAGGTTTACTAGCTCTGACTTAGTAATGCTCCTTGTGGGATCCAAATACGACCAGACAAGACCCTCTTGCCACATTTGGACCTTTGCCTGTAATTGGAGCAATGCTGTTCACAAGATGCGCAGCTCTGCTGCTAAGCTTAATTGGACCCCAGCTGTCTTACACAGAGACAATTCAGGTGTCTTTCTTTCTATGGTCTAAATCACTCCTAGATAATTTGGAGTCATCTATTCTCCTAGGCATTTCCAGTGGCCACCTAAAAGCATCCTGTGAGCTGGGTTTAGCCTAAAGGTTAGCATGGCCTGTGACTGCTAACAAACACTGCGTTTCAGCAGCCTCTGGAATTCTTCCCCCAGAACATGCTGTTTGCCAGGCCTCCGAGGGAGCCGAGAACGGCAGCTCACCCTAGGGCAGCACCTCCAACGTGAGGTGCGGGGCCTTGCCTGTAGGGCAACGGCCGGGCGGATGTTCTGCCCGCCGGGTTACCTGGAGGGCCGTGCCCTTTCGACGGCAGCAGCCCTGCTCCGCGGCTGCCCTTGGCAGGCGAGCGGCGGCTCGCAGGCCCCGGGACAAACAGGGCGTTGAGGTGATCTCCCGCCCAACGCGCCGTGCCTGGGCAGCTTCTGCTGCCCGCCCGCTGGCTATCGCGAAAAGCCGCTGCAGCGCTCGGTACCCCCACGGGCAGATCACCCCGGCCGCCATAGGAAAGGCGGGCTGAGGGGCCCGGCTGAGCATCGGCCGCCAGGCCTTCCCCTCACCCCGAGAGCGGGGAGCAAAGGAGAGCTCCCCGCCCCGCCACGGCCCCAACGGCGCACAACGAGTTCGCCGCGGCTCCCCAGAGAAGGGGGGCGGAGGGGGAGGGGGGGTGTCACACGCCCGAGAGAGGCGGCGGCCCGGCGCCCTTCCCCCTCACAGCCACCCGCCACCGCCCCACGGACCGCCCCGCGGCCAGGCCGCGGCAGGCGGGCGGTGGCGCCTGATTGACAGCACCGCGGCCCACCCGTAGGGCGGTGGCGGCGGGGGCCGCCTATCAGGGGCGGCGGGTGGGCGGGGCGTGTGTCCTGGGCGTGTGCCGCGGCCGCCGGCGGGGCGCGCTACCGCTCCGCTGCGCTGCGCTCCCCCCGCACGCACATTGTCCGGGCGCGGCGGCGGCACAGCGCCCCGGCGCCCTGTGCCAATGCGGGGCGGGCGCGGCACACCGGGGGAGCCTCCGCCACCGCGGTGGAAACTTCACCTCTCCGCCGGGCCGACGCGCGGCTGAAGCCCCCGGCGGGGCCGGGCCGGGCCGGGCGAGGAGAAGCGGAGCGGATCGGCGGGAGGAGGGCGGGGGGAGGGAGGTGAGCCCGGCTGGGGGGCGCCTCGTCTTGTTTGATTTTCCTCCGTTGGAAGAAAAAAAATAAACAATATTATTGCTCTGCTTTAAACTTCCGCGCCCCGCTCTCCAGGACCAGCATCCCGCCTGGCGGGGTGGACGAGCCGGTGAGTGACCGCCGGGGACGGGGCTGGAGCTGGAGCTGGGGGAAGGGGGTGGGACGCGCCGTCGGAGGGGCAGCAACCACCGGCTTGGCCGGGACGGGCCGGCAGCGCCGCCGCCACCTGTTACCGGGGCGGCTGCACCGTCTGGGAAGCCTGAACCCCCGCCGTGCCAGGGATGGCCCCCGGCGTTCCCCAGGGAGGCGGCGGCGCGGCCCGCGGGTGTTTGGGGGCGGTGGCGCAGACCCACCTGCTCTCCCGGCCGCGCCATGACTCTGCTGCCTGGGCGCTGCCCGCGCCGACCCCAGCCCCGGCAGGCCGCCGAGACAGCCTCTGCGTCCCCTTTGCCCTGCATCCTCTCTGCCCTGCGTCCCCTGCCCTCCTCTTCCTGCGCCCCCTTTGCACTTCTTCTGCCCTCTCCCCGACCCTAAAGCTCAGCCCTCTTTCCTTCTCCCCCTTACTCTCCTGCTGCCCCACATGCGTAAGCTGTATCTTTCTCTCTGCTCCATCTCCCTTCTCTTCCTTGCACCTCCAGTTTGCAGCTCCCTGCATCTGCCTGCCTTCATTCCCTTGCATCCCTCATGCCACCCCTATGATGCTCCCAAAGGAGAGCACTGGACTCCACAACCTTTGCGAAAGCAAGTGCCTGCCAGACTCCGGCTCCCCCAAGTCAAAGCAGCACCCTCCAGGAGAGACCAGCTTCACATCAGTGCCAGGCATCAGCAGACCAGGGGTGAGGCGTGGAGGGGGCATGGGGCATGCAGGTGGCGAGAAGCGCAGGTACAGGCATCTGTGAGCAAGTGAGCAAGGTCCCCCTGTTCCTGCATGTGTACCTCTCTGCGGAGCTGGTGACACCTCCCTTCCTCCCAGGGATGCTCACGGCCTGGGCTCTGCGGTGTGCAGAGGCTGCTTGCTGTCCAAGGGTGTCACGGAGGCCAGGGGTTCAACACCTTCACCCCAGGTTGGGCAGGTGAATCTGGTGGCTGGCTTGGCTCATATGGGTCCTGGCTGGGGATGCAGTTTAATTGCCTCAAGCAGTGGAGCATGCCTGGAGACAAAAGAGCTGATGGGAAATCGAAGAGGACTGGTGAACTCTGGAGTGGCTGGAGAAGTGCTTAGGACAGCTGGAAGCAGGATGGTACAGCAGGAATGGCTTGACCCAAGTCAATCCTTGACACAAGTGAAGCCATTGACTATTTTGATGACCTTAGTCATGTCTCTTTAGCATGTGCCATGCAAAGTTGCTCCTGGGTAGGTCTTTGAGATGCAGAAGGGGTAGAAAATCCTGGTGAGGCTTTGTTGCAACGTACCCCAGTCTGGTTGGCATGGGTAGGTTGTGTGGGTTGGAGCAGGAACTGGTTTTGAACAGAGAAAAGCACATAGGCTTTGTGTGGGTTTGATTAAAGACTTGGTAGAGAGCTGTATGGTAGATATTGGTTTCTTCCGGTCAGGATTGTGTTTATGTGTTTATCCTTGCAGAGCTCCAAGGTGTTTTGGTTTTGCAGCTGGTGATCTGCGTGATCTTCCCAAGTTTGTAACACAGCCATGACTTTGAATCCATGTGTCTAGTCCTTTCCTTCTCGTCAAACGTTTTCCCTGTGTGATTAATAACATGCCAACTGCTTCATTTCAGCACCGGGCAGGCTGATGCTGATTGATTTCTCTGTTCAGTCTCCTTGGTGGGTCTGGAGGCTGATGGGTGTTATCACTGCAGAAGTCTGCTTTGTGGTGGTAGCTGTCAGCATGTCTTCTTTTTTTTTTTGTCTCAGTGAACCTCTTATTTCTTTTAATTAAAAAGAGGTGAAGTATGCATGCTAATACCCTCTGTGTTTACATAAAAATGATCTTGTAATTAGCAATAATTGTCTCAGTTTGGGTTATCACTGTAATATTTAAACCGGACTTATGACCTGAGAGAACTTCTCTGGCCCAAAGGTGTTACCCTTGGTGTGATTCTCTTCAGTGGTGAGTTTGGTTCTCGGCTGCCATCAGTGGTGAACGTGGATCATCAGTGGCAGTAACCTCAGGTTTCTCTGACATCGGCCTAGAAAGTGGTGGCCACAGTTTCCTCATCGGGTCTGGTGCTGCTTCACGGGGCTCCCTGGCAGGCCTGTTACCAGGTGTGTGGAGATGGCCTACCTTGGTTGCTTTCACCCTATGATCTGAGGACTCGAGAGGGCTCCTTTGTTGGGCCGGAGAGGGGGAAAAAAAACCAGGCTGAAGATCTGCCAATTGACCTTTTTCCCTCCAGAGTTCTCTTACGGAGGTTTGGAAAAGGCTGCTGGTACTTGGGAAAGCTTTTCCTTGTGATGGTAGAGGTGCTAGGCATCCTTGTCCACATGGCCATCTTTCACCTAACTTCCCTTTAAGATGAGCAAAACTCAGCTCAAAAAGCATAAGCATTTGTTTACAGGCAGGAGATAGCACCTACTGCCTCTCCTCCTGCTGCTGGTGCACCCTGGATTTACTTTCCTGCTAGGCTGCCCTTGGAGCTCCTCAGGTTTTCTTAAGGGGGGAAAAAGCCTTTATGGAGTGAAAAAGTTGAATATGGAGGAAATAATAAATTAAAACTCAAGACAAAAAAGTACTGCCTGCATAGAGGGGTTCCTTGTGGGAGGGTGATGAAGGGAAGCAGTAGAAACATCTTGTCTCTTGTCTTTTGAGATGTGTTATGATGCTGTACTTGGTCTAGGCAAAGCAAAATGATTGTGCTTCAGCACTCTTTATTTAATTGTAATTTATTATCAACTTACTATTTCAACATTTTTGAAGTGCAAACTTAAAAGCAGAGCTTATTAAGCAGCAGATAAAAATGTTGAATATATTTGAATTTTACCTGTATTAATCTAATAATATATTTATGACATTATATTTGATCAGATCTGTAGCTGGCTGAAGACCACAAAAGAGTATGAATCAAATAAATTATTTGACAAATATGGATAAGATTAAACAGGTGATCTGTTTGCCAACTGCTGTTGAACTGCTCTGCCATAACATGTTCCTCCTTCTCTTACCTTTCCCTTCTTGCGTTCATTTCATTTTTTCATGGTTTATCTTTTCCTGATTGTCCTCAGTATCTGTTTAATTTCATTTTTCCGTTCCTTGTATTATCCTTTCTCTTTTGTGTCATGGTTTTCCTTTCATTCTTTTTCTGCCTCTTTCTTCAACCTATTTTCTGTGCTTTTTGAGTCTAAATAACAAATTTTCCTCTTTTTCTCTACCTTTCTGGTGGAGATTTTTATTGAACACTTCACAGCCAGCTCAACTAAACCTGGTATGTGTTTAAACCTGTGAAAACTTAAAACTAAACCCAAACTGCACATGGGTATGAAGATGCTTGCTCAGTGGTAATGCTTCTCTGACTCTTCTCGGGTTTTCTGGCTGTTGCAGGAAGGGTGTTACTGCAATTCTGGAGTTTTTTTCCCAGCTCTTGTTTTAGCTTGTACTCTCTGTATCTCTTTTTTTAAAAGCGAATTTGGCCGTATCCTAAGAAAATGACTAGGATCAAATGGCAGACCTTGTATTGTTCATTGGTTGTGTATCTGTGTGCAACCTGCTTCCATCTGCTGCCTGACCAAGCCCAGCCTCCCTGCTGGGCAGTTCTGCTTTCCTCCTGGCATCATCATCCTTCCTTCCTTCCCTCTGGGGTTACATTCAGGAGGTATCTGTCTTTCAGTAGGGCAAAACAAATGAGTTCTCTGAAGGTTTTCTGGCTCGCCTGTTACTTTCGGAGTCTGTGTGAATGTCAGGTTGATGAGGGTAGGTAGCAAGAGGTGAGTGGGTTATCATGCATGACTGAGCAGTCGCAATACTCATCTTAGATCTAGTATTCAGAGATTAAAGTCTCAAAAATGAGAGTGCTGTTATGAAGAAGACTTGGTTTTTGGTTTTTATCCCTGGATGAAATTGGGGAAGGTATTACCAAAAACAAGGAAAGGAGTAGAAAACTTTGTATTTTAGGGGAGGAAATTGCTATGCATTGGCAATAAAGCTCAGGCAGTCCAGAGGAGTGTGATGGGAGTACTCTGAGTGCATGATTTGCCTCCGTTGATGGTTGCAGTGATGTTGCTGCAGTGAATGAGCTAAGCTGTGTATGTCATAGCTGTCCGCTTTAAGTACTGGGAATTACGTGATGCTGCCCTCTTGTACCCATAAGGAAAGGTCTCTGCTGTACTGAAGTTAACAGTTACAGTGCTCCTCTGTCTTGTGAAATGTTTTGGATAACGCTTGTGTGCACTGACATAGCGAGCAATCCAGGCAGCACATTGTTGTGAAGCAAAATTGATTGGGGAGGATGGGGCCAAGAGGAATATTCTTTTGCAGTTAATTATTTACTGCAGGGAGAGAGGGAAGCTATTTGGTTTATAATTACAGATATCCAGAGGAAAATGCTTCAAGATGGTCTGGTTTTTAGTGTGTGTTGCCACCTGTTTCTTGGTCTGTCTAAAACATGAGACCAGCATTGTTTTATGACCTATTCAATAAAAATAAAACTTTGTTATCAACTTCTCAGTGCTGGAATATGGTTTTACAGCTTGCTGTGTCTCATGCAAAATGGCCTGAATGCCTACAGAGGGAATAGTTTTTCTGTGCTGTCTTAATGTTCAGCCTGCCAGTAGTACCCATATGACAGCAGCATGAACAGCTCACCGCTGTGCTGAAAGGTGACTTTGTGGTTAAGGTGCAGGAGCATGAACACAGGAGTCCTGATTGCATCTTTGGTCTTGACTGAGCTGGTTACTTTATCTCGCTGGGCTCTCCTTTTCTGCTGACACTGATCCAGCCTATCTGCTAAAAAGGGTAGCACGTCCTGGATGAGAGGGACTCTGATAATGCAAAACCAGCAGCAGCCAAGGTGCTTTCATAATGTAGTGCTGTGGGCCCAAGTATATGTGGATTTCTTCTTTTGCATCACTAAACTCATTACAGATCAGACTGCTCATATGTAAGTTAAGTTCAAGAGCCGGTGGAGCTGAGTTTAGACGTGCATGTGTGGGAGCAGTAACTTGACAAATACAAAAAAAGAGACTTTGCTGCAATGTCTCTGGGAAGATGCCTGTACATATTCTGCTTGTTTAGCATCCTTTAGAGAACAGCAGATGTGAGGGAGAAGCTGTGGCCTGTGAAATGAAGACGATGTCATTCTCTTCGTGGGAGAAGAAGAGTGAGATCTAAAAATCCAGGAAGTGGGAGCGAAATGAGAGGTGCTGATGTCCTCAGTGGAGTCTGCTTTGAGGTGCCCTGTCCTCACTGGGTAAGGTTCTGCAGGAAGAGATGCAAGCAGATCAGTGGAAAAAGGTATTGTGAAGGCTGCTGTTGTGCAAAGTGGAGCATTGGCTATCCTGCCAGTCCAGGCTGAATTGGAGCATGGCTGGCTGGCAGTGGGATTGCACAGGATCTGAGAAAGGCAGACTGGTGAAAAATCTCCAAAAGAGAGTCTGGCTGGCAAGTGCTTGTGCCCTGGGCAAGTTTGGATCCTGTTTAGAGGCTTGGTGAGAAGTGAGCTCTGTTCCTCAAGCCATTTGTTGGGGTAACAGGTTGCTGTCATGTAGGCTTGCTCCAGTATCGCTGTTGAGTCTGCTCTGGCACTCCATGCTGTCTGCAGCAGTTCTGTGGCTTGCATCCAGCTCTGTTCAGCCTGCTTCAAACCATGTGTTTAAAATAAACTTTAATGTATGAAACAGAGTCTGCAAATGATGCATTTTGTACCTTGTCCTACCCCAGCTAACCACTGCAGCAGCCGTAGTGGTTCTCCTAGTTTGGCACTAGCTCCTGCATTTCTGTAGTGACCGTACTATCCATGCTCCTTCCATGCCAACTGGCTTTGCTGGTGACATGTTGGGGAGCTTAGTTGATGAGATGTTGGGGAGCTAGAATTCATCCTTCAGAGGCAGGAGACGGCTGGGCTTTAGAAACCAAGCTTTGGTTGGAATGATAAATAGATAAAACATGAAGGTAAGTGTGATAAGTAAATAAAACATCACTTAGAGGTAAATATGGGATAGATGCTGGGTTGTATGTTGATCCTTTAACTTTTCCATTGTCTTCTCTTGGATCTGTCTGTTGGTGCAGTAGCTCATTTTGGGTCCAGCTGTATTAAGCTCCTGCTGTGGACAGCACAACTCTCTCTATAGCATGCAGACCCAGCAAACGCTGGTGAAAGCAGGGCATACGTTCTGCCTGTGTGTGCATGTGCGAACGCATGCCCTTTGCCTCCCTGGCCTGTGTGCAGAGGCTGAATATATAACCTTATAGTGTAACCTTGGTCATGCAAGGTTTCTCCCAGTCTTGTTTCCCCTGGCCTTTTCCTGATTTGCATGATACTGTACAAGGCCAGCCAGCTTTTTCTGGAGGGCTTGTCCCACTTTCCACTCAAGCAGCCTTGGGCAAGAGGTCTGCTCCCTGACCTGCTTCAACAAGCATGTGCTGCCTTCTTGCAATGCTGATGTGGGAGGGAGTATGAGGGTAAGTGCTGGGGGGCTAGGCTGGAGAGGACATTGCTGTGCTGTTTGGTGGTATGACCTTCCATGTGGCAGTCAGTGTAGCTGCTGATGGATGAGGAAATACACTTAAATCCCTTCTCTGCTTTCTGCCTTATTCTGCTGGGGGACGCAGTGGCTGAGACTTGTACTCAAGTCAGATCTGCTCTCTACTCCTACAAGTACAGATATGTCCTCCATCCTGCTATACTCTTGCAGCTGACAACTCTGTGGCTATTCTGGTGGTCCCCATGAATTTTGAAACATCAAGGTATTCATTGTTAAAACACACATGTGGGAAAGAAATGACCACCTTGACCATGGTGAAGGTGGGAAACAAAGGCACAAGAGAGTCAGACCTAGATCTGCTAAAATGCTTCGGCCCCTGCTTTTCCACAGAAGCAAGGAGGCTGCGTGCTGGTGTGGCTCATAGGCACAGGGGCATGTGTAGGGTCTCACTGGATCTGGGGCAGAGCAGGGAGGTTTGTGGATGGGGGTGGAAATCTCCTGGCTGATCCCTGTGTGAGATGCATCCAGTACAGTCGGTACAATTGTACCATAGTTCCTTATGCAGAAGGGGTGACAGCCACAATATTCGCTCCAGAAAGCCACCATAGAAGCCACATCATGTCATACTTCTGAGAGTGGCTTGCAAAGTCAACACGGATATGTCATCCAGTGCTAGATCCGTCTTTGTTGTCATCCCTGCAGTGGCTAAAGAAGTTGAGTGCCTAATCAGAGGTGTTTTCAAGTGTGAAAAGCGTCGTCTTCTGAAAATACTGTCCCTTTTGTATGTCAGTTGGTCATTCAGAGGCTGAAGTAATTCCACAAACTGGCAATGTTGACCAAGACTCGAGGAAAGCAAGAAGACAGAGCTGTAGACTGTGCAGGGAGGTAGGGCTGTGTAGAGTGCAGCCTGGGTTTGGTGTGCAGATGGTGGGTCTGCATGGGCCTGTTGAGCATGCACACTGATAGAGACAGTCGCAGTTCAGTTGACACTGGGCTGGGAGGCCCACCAGCTGGCTGCTTTGTAAATGTTGCTGTTTCCCTGTTGACCATTCTGACTTGTGATAGGTGGCTGAGGATGAAGGGTGCTTTGGAGCACACAGATTTTATAAACCACTGTCAGTGGTCATTTAGAGCTGCAGCAAAATGCTTTTTGTGAGCATACTTAACTTTGGTCTCCAAAAGATTGGTTTGCTAGCACCCCCACCACAAACTGGAGAATCTCAAAGCTGATCCTAGGCAGAGTGTAGATCTAAGCCCACTTCAGTCCTCCTGCCATGGGGCTATAGACTGTATCAGTGGTCCTTCAGTGCGAGTGTAACAAGGTAATGTTTTAGTGGGGTGAGAGCAGTTCTCTCCCCGTTTTGTGGCAGGCACGAGGAGAATAGAGACAAGAAAAGTGGTCTGTCTTACCTGATTGCAGCAGCTACTGCATGGATTTCTTCTTGAGATCATTTCCTATGTGCCAGGCCAGGCAAGAATTTGGGCAGTTGTCCTGCAAGGGGGAAACCTAGGACTTTCAGACCCTGAATAACATTTGTTTAATAATTAGTCATCTGATCCCCACAACTACTGCACCTGATTATCAGCTGCCAGACAAGATGTCCTCTGCTCCACATTTCTTCCACAATGAACACATTAATCTGTATGAGTAAGAGAAAATGCTTCCTCTACATCAGTTTACACCTTTGTTCTTCTTCTGTGGGTTATGTCTCAAGTAGCCACCCTCTTCCAACTTACGAAGTGTTCAGACCCATCTGATCCTCATATCTGCTAGGAAGTGAGAAACTGCACTCCAGGTGCCAAGTTCTGTCTGTGGAAGGTGAGTTAATCCATGAGTTTCTCTTTCTTCTTGCTCCTTCCCATAATTTTGCTGCTACATATTATCACTCTTACCACTCATGAGTAACATGTCCTTGCCCCAGGTATCTGCCTATAGCCAGGGCAGGGAAAGGAGAGGCGTTACGATGACCTCTTGTTTTACAGCTGGGTTGCTGAGGAGTGGAAATCCATGTTAATAGAAAGAGACTGGAGAAGAATTGAGAACAGAAATTGATGTCTTAGTCTGATGCTTTGACAGCAAGATTGGTTTTCCCCTTCCTTTGGTAACTGATAAGTGTCAGAAGATTCAGCACTCAACTATTGATGCGTTGTTAATCTGATTTTTTGATGAGAGAGATGCTTTCTCATCACAGCGAATTCTGAGAAGGTGGGATTTTGTTTCCTTTTATAATTTCAAGCAGGGTTGTTTTGTCTACTGTTTTAATATTTTGGTTATCCAGTCTTAAAACTAATGTGGGTGGAGGGCTGGAATAGCAGTCCTGTCTGCTTAAGTCTTCTAGGTTGTAAGTGGGGCTTGTATATGTAGAAGTGGATGTATGTCCCATGGTAAAACTGAGTACTTTGGCTTATTGTGGGCTGGAAAAGCAGTAACAAAGTTTGGGCAATTTGAAAGAGATGTTGTTCCCCTCTGGATGAGGTTTGATGTAAATACCAGAAGGCTTTAGCATCTTAGTTTGTGTTGGTGGCAGGTGGTTGCAAAGAGAGCCATCTCCCTTCTGGTCACCTGAACCTTAGCATGTTTTGGGGAAAGATCAAAAACCCAACATGCAGTTACTTGACCAGGTCTTTAATGATAAAAAAACTTCTGGGGGAAGGGGGAGGAAGAGAAAAAAGGTAGATTTCTTCAAGAAGCAGAAAACCCCAACCCTTTACTTTTTCTCAAAGCAGTTTCCGAGGCACCTAATCTAATCTGTCCAAAACAATTCTCTGGCAGCCAGGGCTCACATATTTTAACAAAGCAATGTAGAGAGGAATGTATCGTGACAGTTTAATCTGTTGCTGAAATACAGTCACCTCCAGGGTAATTCAGAGCAGTCATGGAGGGGATGATAAACCTGTTCAGGATGGGAGGTTGCTCAGATGAAACTGTCAATGGATGATACCCATGCAGAGGTATAATTCCTGGAATTTAGCTTCATCACCTTCCTCCTTTGTCTCTAATAGAGCTGTAGCCTGTTCACATCTTCTGATCAGGGCAGTCGTTGTGTCCTTGCTATGGCAGCAAGGGAGGTTTTGGTGATGATTCTCCCAGGCAGGTTGTAGGGAAGACTCTCTGGTAGTGGCCAGCTTTAGCAATGAAATGGATGTAGGAGAAAAGGTTGGGGATTACAGCACATAAGGTACAGGTCCATGTGCATTCTAGTCCCTGGCTGGGAACTTCTAGAGGTCCAGGGCAGCTAGCTGGGTATTGTAGTCACCAGTCCATGGGTAACAGCAAACAGAGCTGTGTAAAGCTGGCCTGTAATTTCTGCAATTTTTAAAGAGGAAAACAAGGGGGTGGTCAGGAACTGGAACAGACTGCCCAGGGAAGCGGTGCAATACCATCCCTGGAAGTGTCCAGAAACCATGTAGATGAGGCCCTTAGTGATGTGGTTTAGTGGTGGACTTGGTAGTCCACCATAAAGGTTGGACTTGATGATCTTAAAGGTCTGTTCCAACCTAGCTGATTCTGTGATAGTTGCAGGATGCTTTTGAGAAGACAAAGCCTATGTGAGTTTGAGAGGAAGATGTAGTTTGAAAAGAAAGAGGGATGTAGTTGTTGCTGTAGCCCTATTTAGGGTTCTCAGGCATTGCCTGAAGTGTGCTCCTCATGAAGAAGTGGGAAGCTGAGTGCCTAGCAGAGGGCTGGGCTTTTTCAGAGCATGCTGCTAAGTATGTGGGTTTTGGCAAGCCCAGCAGTTGCACTGCAACAGGGTTATGAGGTCTTGTTCAAATCCTGCTTAAGTTGGTTGAACTGTGTTGACTGGGCTGGGAGACAGTATAGCATCTCTCAGGTCAGTTCAGGTTTTCATCTCCTTTATTTCAAAGTCTGCATCTAGAATGAGTTTATGCATTTCACAGCTTAGAGCAGTCTCAGAATAAATCCCAGGGGCGGAGAGAAAGGAAAAACAACAACAGCAAACCCGCTCCAAATAAACAAGCCACCACCAACAAAACAGATCAAAATAACCAAACAACTTGTGCTATGGAACTGGGATGTGACTGGCAGCTGATGCATGGAGGTGGGCACCCATCAGTCACACTTTCTCAACGTGACTTGCTCTGTGGGGGCAGTGGGAGCAAGTATGTGTTAGGATTAGGATGCAAAGAGGTAACATTTAAGATCTGAGGCAGAAGCCTGCAAACTCAGTGACACCTGTATTGTGGGGTGGAAGAAAAAACCCTGCCACCAGTAAGTCACCCTTTCCAGAAGGTAATCTGAACTTCTTGTTTTCTTCTGAACCCTTCAGCTCAGTCTCACTGCAGGCAAATGTCATACAGTCTCTTCCATGCTTGCTTCTCTTCCCACCCCCTCCAGTTTGATTTGAGGGCCCTTTGTAACTTATTGTTCATTCATCCTGTTGTCAGGGAAGCTTCCCTGCTTGTAATCCCTGTGTGAGCCTAATTTTCTTGTTTTCTGTAGCATGGCGTCTTCACAAATCTTAGAATAGCTCCTCAATCTCTCACCTGGCCTAGCAGCACGAGAGCTCCATTTAATGTGAGCCGTCTGCTTTGGTTTCTTCACCCTAGACTCATTATTTTGCATTTGTCTGCATCAAGCTTCAGTGCTGCCTGCCCCAAAAGGATTGTATATCAGAACTCATGCAAAAGAGAAGAATCCTCAGGGTTGGTCTGTAAACCTTAAGTCTCTTGCTAGAATAAATGTGCACTCAGGGTGCTCTATCCTTTCCTCTGTCATATCCTTGCCTAGACCTGCTGCTTGTGTGCATCCCTGTCTGCCTGTTGTGGGGCATCTCTTGATGGGCATGAGGTGAGCTTTGCAGGCTCTCCTGCAAAGGCAGTGCTGTTCTCACAGCACAAAGCATTTGGTGCCTGAGACATCTCCCTTTTTATTCCTGCTGACGCAGAAGCAAGTTGAGACCTGCAGCTCTGCCTTCTCTTCAGCTAGCCCCCAAGGTAACCTGGATACATTTGGAATATTGTTTCAGGGAAAATACTGCAAAGTTTTCATGGTGGTAGATACTTAAGGGCATGGGCCTCTCATCTGCAACTTGAAGTGAGCCTTATCTTTGGGCCTTGGGGTTTGAAGTGCTTTCATGTTAGGTGCAGTGTGAGAGTCCCTCTCTGAAAAGCTTATGAGCTAAGTGCAAGATGGGGAGCATTAGGGTGCAATTCATCTGTCCAGATGCTGACATATAATATCCCAGATGCTTACCCTCAGTCCCCCTGTATAAGCAGCAGAGGAAACAAGCGCTTTCATCCTAATGGAGATAGATACCTGAAACAGGTCAGGCAGATTGTGCCTGTCTTTTCTCACTGATGGTAAAGAGGCTGTGGATGATAGGCTTTCATGGAGGCATCTTTCTTGTAGATGAGATGAATCCCTGTGCCTCTTCCTTTAGTCAATGAGCTACCCTTCATTTTGTTCCTTTCTGGCCAAGAGTTGCAGCAACTGGAAGACAAAGTTAAACACCTCTCAGAAGTGCTTCTAGCAAAGGTGTTAGAATAGAGCTCCAAACTATCCCAGCTCTGGGGCATTCTAACCAAGTGAAGGGAGTGGGGCTCCTGTCCTCGTGCATGTGCCTGAACAGCAGTCCTGTTGTATTGCAGTGGGGAAAGACATGAGACCTCTAAACTTGGCGCTGAGACAAGGACATGGGGGCTTAATGGATAATAGCAGGAGTCCTGTGATGCCTCTACAAGGGTGGCACATCTGTGTGTTCCAGGCTTGATGGGTAAAACCCTTTCTACTAGGGGAAAAAGAGCTTTTACCTAACAACTGAAGTGCTGTTAAAATCTGTAATGGGACTTTGGGGGTGATGGAACCAGTTTCTGTAGTTTTGTATCCTACTTGAGCTGAACCTTTGGGGTTGCTCTGAAGAAACTGGCGTGGTCTGCAGGGAGCGGGTTGGAGGAGACCCAGAGCTGTTCTTGAAAGAACTGGAAAAACAAAGCTGAGCCGACTGGAAGGAATAAAGCCTGGTAGTCTGGGGAGGATTTTCTTGCCTGGGTAAGTTTCCCCTTTGATGGGAGCACTGTTCCATCATGCCTTTTGCTGGGGAAGAATTAGCCCGATGGCAGAAATGTGATGCCCGGGCGTTTTGGGAGTGAAAAACCTGTCCACAGCAAGAGCTTGCAGAGCTTGTACTCAGCCTTTGAGTCCCTGTGCTGGCAGCTGGTTGCAAGCCTGCTTGGCAGGAGAGGGTGCTGTGCCAGGCTCCTTACCCTCTGTCTCATGCCTGTGTAGTCAGCAGTAAATCCTAGAACCCCAGAGAAAACCGAGAGTCAGTTTTGTACCCCACTTTTTTTTTGTTACCAAAACTCATGCTGTAATTCCCATCAGTTCAGGCACCCATAATATGGTGGCTAGCTCTGGAGAGGCTCTGGAAGTCTACTGTGGGCACTACAGTCACTTCAAATTTTGCAGTAGCAGGGGATTTATTAGGGGGAAAATTTCTGGCTGAAGCTAGGTGGGAAGAACATAATCATGCTACAGAAAAAGGTAAAAACCCCTCATATTACATTATATAGTGTATTTTCCTCGCTTCACAGCACAGCTGATCTCTCCCTGCTGTCTTTCCTGGCTACACATATCCACCACAAGCATTTTTTATTTTCTTACTTGTACTTCCAGGCGACAGAGGGCCAGGGAGAGCATATGAAAACCTCCAGGAGACTTTCAATTCAGGAAGGAATGTATAGCAGGGCCTTGTAGTTAAGGGCGACAGCATACATCTTGCTCTGATACTCTCCTGGTTGTCTTTCTGTTCTGAGCGTTGGTAGAATAAATACTCTCTGTCTTTGAAGAACCTCCTATCAGAGAGGCATCTGATACAGCATCAGGTTGGTGCAGTTTCTCGGCGCTTCTGTTGCATGTATTCTCTTGCTGGTCATCAAGTGCATTGTCAGTGGCGCCAAGAAGTAAGCACGTGCCTGCCCCTTTTGCCTGCTTACTCAAAGTAATTCCTTCTGCTACTCCTTCATATGGCAGAAACAAGTCAGAAAGGCAAAGATGTTAACACAGGGTTTTCATTTGCAATACTATACTTGCAGTGTCTTGCTGTGCTCTGTTATTTGTGGGTAAAACACTGAGCCCCATCCACAGTGGCAGTATTGCGCTAGTACCAGCTTTTCTGGTGCAATCAGCCTGCTGCTGGTTGGGTATGCTCTGGCAAAAGTGGTTTTTACTTGTTTTTTTGCCACCAATGGTACTCTTGCTGCCTTGTCAACAGGAGACAGTTCATAAGTCCCTGGGAGGTGTGCAGTGTTGTCACTCTGCTCTGATGGTTGAACAAGCCCATTTATGGGTCTTTGAAAGCTGGTGGGAGAAACTGCAGTCATTGGTCTCTTTCACAGTTTTTGTGACTATATGACCTTCCTAACTGATTTCCCTCATTCCCTCATAAAATATATGTATACTGAAACCTAGGCAGACAAGGCTATATCAAGCCTTAGGCAAGGGAGATTGTGTAATACAGTAAAGTTGCGTATCATGTCCAGGGCAGAGCTAGCCTTGTTGCACCAAGAATTTCCTTCAGATTTTCCCTTTAGGGTGGGAAGACAACTCCCATTGCAAGGAGTCCCAGTTCCCTCCTGTACTCCACCAAAGGCTGCTTGGGTGTCTGATTCAGCTCTGTAAATACTGTCTGGAGGCTTCAAACTGAATGTGAAGCCGGCTGGTATTATTTCCCCTGTGAAGGCTAGAGCAAGGGAGGGAATATTAAAGCAACTTGTCTTAGCCTGAGTCAGCATCATGTAGTTGCGAGTGTGTGTAGAGCCTAGTGAAAGGTCTCTGCCTTATCTGACTTGATATTTTGGTGGTTGCACAACTTCCACATCCCATAGATGCAAATATTTTCCCGGGCATGGCCCTGGTTGCCCAAGGAGGATGTTTGTTCAGATTCTCATGCTTTGCAATTAATGTAAGCTTGCAATTAATACAAGCCTCTCAACTCTATGGGAGAGAAAGAAGGGGAAGTGGTGCTAGGTGGTGGTTTGGGTTTTTTTTCCTCTCCCTGTTGGTGTTCCTCACCAGCTGGCTACTTTGAAACGAGCATGTTGTGGTTTTTTCCTGAAGAAGCAGCATGTTGCTGCAATTTCAGTCTTGAAGTGGTTGTGGGAGCCTTTGTCGGCTGGTATTGTGGCTGTTGTGGGCAAGGCAAGGTTTGTAGTGCTAGTGTACCCAGCTAGTGTACCCAGCCTGCGGTCTGGGTCTGATTGAAGTGGATACCTGCCCAGCCGTGTTGCATGATCCTTCTTCCTTGCTGCATTCCCACACTTGCTCAGTGGTGGCTGGGAGATGCTAGACCTGTCTTTCTTTTTCATATCATTGCCCAGACTGTGCAAGAGCAGCAAAGCTCGCACCACAGCCTGATGTCAAAGGAATCTGAACCTGGTGCATTGCAAATATCTTTTCTCTGCCTTGTCCAGCTAAGGCAGTGTTATCTCAAGGGCTATATGAAGTGTGCTTGTCCCAGCTGTGCCAGGCACTGACACAGCTCACAGAGATACTTATGCACATTCTCATATGAGCTACTGGGTGACAAATTGCTCCTTCAGAGGGAATTCCCTCCATTTTAGTACAGGTTCAAAAACAAGGTATCTAGTTTAGATGTGGAGAGCACACTTCATCTTTAGGTATAGCGGCAAAGCTTTGAGTAAACCTCATGAAGTCTGTGGTTCATTGTATTTTCAGGGTACTCTCTAAACGTGCTCTTCAGAGAGCATTGATTCCTTTGGTGCGGTGCTGTAGAACAAAGGAAGCACTTGCTTGAAGTGATGTGGAGGAGTTGTCACCCTATAAAACTCAACCTGGGCCACTGACTATGTGTTTTCCAGTGATCTCGGCCAGTCACATTGGTGTCTTCTTCAGAGCTTGCAGCCAAATTGAAGTCTTTTAAGGAGGAAAAGGGGAAAGCCAACTACATGAATTTTGGTATGTGATCAGGATTTTGACTGTTAGCTTAAGTCAGATTTCTTGTTTGAGTTGACATAGCATATCCTGAGTTTGATCAGAAAAATATGTGGAAGTAAAGGCAAATGAAGCCTGTGGAATGTCAGCCACCACTTGGAACAGCTTCTTTATGGTAGATATCTGTTTGAATATGAAATGTTAACTTCAAGTACAGTTTTCTTCAGTGCAGGTCTTACACCCTCTTGGTCTTATCTTAGGTGTGCAGGTGAAAGACAAAAATTATTATATGAAGTGATAAAATATTTGTCCCTAAAATATTTGACCCTAATCAGCCTCTGACAGAGGGAATTTATTTAGAATGAGACAACCTTTATCCAAGATTTTAAGGATGGATTGTGAGGGTAAGTTGACAAACTCCAGCTTTCAGAGCTCAGTGCTTTCTTTGCTGTATACTCCTCCAGTACCAGCTATACCATGCTGTGGCCTTGAAGGTTCATTGTAGGGATGCACATGGTCCTCAGGGAGATGTTTTCTGAAAATAAGAGGATTTGAAGGGGGAAATCAAGCAACAGTTTATTTCCAGTTAAGTGTGAATGATGTCCAAGAGTGAGAAACTGCTGTGTGTGCCTTAGGAGCCCTGAGAAACAACACTGGTGACCTCTGCTGCTGTCAGATGAAGAAGGGGACTTTATCAGTGTATCGCCCCTTTCCAAAATCTCACTGGTGGCTTGTCTCTCCACCAGGCTCTTGTGAAGGCACATGATCATGTTTGAGATCTCACAATACTGGCAGGACTGTGAACATTCAGAGTTCAAGGTTAATCTCTGAATTTATTGTCCCAGGGAAGGAGAATTTTGTCCTGCTGAGGATTTGAGGACAAACGAACCCATAAAGTAGAGCCCCTGACTGTAGATACTGTGGTGGTTCTCTGCTCCCTTTAAGAAGAACAAAATCAAAGAAAAACAACCCACCACCAAAACTCTGAAAGAGCCGCTTGCTTTAAAGTGAAGACTTTCTGTAGTAGTTCTAGTGACTGTTTCCTCAGGGGAATCATTTCCATATCTTATGAGTAATTTCTGAGTCCAGCTTGAAGCTCACAAGGCAGACCGTGTCGTGACAAGAGCTAGAAAGTGCATCGTCAGATGGGACTGGATCATTTTCTAGCAGTGCTGGTTCACGTCACCTCTCTGTTTTCTTGCTTGCTTTTTCCTAACCATTGGAGAGGGAGAAAAAACCCCAAACCCTAATGGGGGCGGGGGGGGGGAGGAAAAGCCCCTAACAGCCTTTTGTATTACCCAGACACTCTTGCATTCTTGTATAGTCATCAAAGGCATCATTTTCTGAGTATGGATGAGGAGAATTTGAGAGAACCCCCAGAACATATATTACCCAGGCTCCTACCACTTGAACAGTGACTTCATAGCTATAGCAATTCATTTTTATAGTAACAGACTGAAAAAAGACTGAAGGTGTGCAAAGCAATGCAGCCACCAGTCTGCGCAAGCATGGAGACTGTAGTCTTCTGGTACACATCCCACCTCTGTCCCATCAGCTCTGCCTGGAGCCTTTTTGGTGTGGTATTTTCCGTAGCTTGAGAGATGGGTTTTGGTGCCCTAAAGTCCACTTTTGTATCCCCTTTCCAGTAATCATGGCTTAAGTATCAGAGCTTTAGTTCTGGTGTCTTTGTTGGCGTTTGTGAGGGCAGATGCTGACCACAGCGGTAACCAATAGAATAAAAGGTCAGGGCTGGTTTGCTGGTGGCTGGGGGTGATGGCAAAGGATGATAGTGCTCCAAGTGCTCCGAGCAATCGGTTATTTGCAGAATGATACGGGTCATATAACCGATCTTCCCATCTCTGCAATCTAATAGAATGTAGAAAATATGATTATTTTCATTATATTATTATTACATGCTGGGGGATTTCAGGGAGATGCTTGGATTTTTCCCAGTGGGCTGAAGGGATGTTCAGGTTTTGTTTTATTTATTATATTTTAAACTACAGTCAAAGAACCATGAGTCAGCTTGATCTTTGCAGCAGTTCCTCTACTGTGATTCCCAAGAATTGTCTAAGATGCCTGCACCTCCACTAGAATGGATGAACCCAGAGGCTGCTATATAACATATGCAGGATTATTTTTGTCACCCTGCCTTGCAGAAACTCCTTAGGGAGGCTCTGTGTGTCTTTAGGAGCCAGTGGTAGGAGAAAGGAGGAGGGGATGTTTTGTGCCTCTTAGCAGAGGGTCCCAGGAAGACGCTCAGCTGCTGCTCCCAGGAGCAAGTTCTCTGTGTCAGAGTCCACCAGCACCATGAGCAAAGCCTCATAGCAGCCAGATCTCCAGGGAGGAGGAGACAACTCCTTTCTTCTTCTGCTATGATTGCTGAGTCTCATAGCTGCTCTGTGGGCATTCTCTGTGCCTCCTGGCTGAGTGAAGGTGTATTTTTAACCCTTCCTTTTCCAGGAAATGTCAGTCCACCTTGCTGCTCGTGTCAAGATGCTGAGAGAGGTAAGTGGGCTAAGACTGAAAATTAAAATAGACCATGTGAGTTCTCAGTGTTGATTATCTTGGCTTTAGTGGCTTCACTACAGGGACGCTGCCTTTTACCTTTTCCTTAACGTGATCCTTTGAGGTCAGATCTTGGTTTTGGGGTTCACATGTTTGATCTGATTCCCCAGCTTGGACTGTCCTCTCCCTTCCTTTGGGAAACTAAAGTAGTCTTATACCTTGTCCATACTACCTGCACACAGTGCCTTAGGGCTGTCAGAAGCCAGCTTTGGAATTTTAAGTTTTCCTTTTGTGGTTATGTTTTTTTCAGGCCAGATACAGAACTGTTTGCACAGGCCTTATAAAGTCTAAAAATTAATCTAATGAACACTGCTGTGTCTCTGGAATGTCTCCTTCACCATCACTGCAGAGTTGTGCTTGGGCAGCAGGGTCACAAAGTCTGAACGGCTCGTGAGAGATGACCCCAGGGAAGAAAACGGGAGGCCTGGTAAAAAGAAGTGATGTTTATAGTTTCGGGATCTCATTGCTGCAAGGTGTTAGGGAAATCAGTGCCTTCAGAACATAAAGATTTGGGTGTTGTATGGATAGCAGGGAATCCAGAGTTAAAAAGAAAGAAATTCTCCAAAGTGGAAACTTTGCTGTAGGAGCCCCTATTTTTATTTTTTGCAGATCATCTGGCAGGATGAGATCCTGCTCTGGGATCAAAGATGGTTTCCCTTGGAAAGAGTGAAAGAGAGTTTAAGGCTATGTGAGAATCCCCTATGTCTTTGATGCCCAGCTGCCACTTAACACTGCCTAAATGAAGTTCTGTTACAGTAATTACAGTGTGTTACAGTTCAAAGTTCTGAAGTCCCTTACTTTCTTTTGTTGTTTTTTTTCTTCCTCTCCAGCATGTGTGACCTTTTCTTGCTGCTGCTGCATAGGGTTTGCCTGGAGTTTGCTTTGCAGAGATTGGTCTGTGGTGGTGTATTGCCACACCTGCCAAAAGGATGTTTCATCTTGAGGGGCACCTGTGGGCTGATGTTGGGCTGACGTGGTCTGATGTTGCCCCGTTTTACTTTCCCTGTGACTATTCCAGTGCGTGCCACAAATGTTTTGGGCTGTACTTCGCATGGTCTCTTTCTTCATGTACTCTTAGAAACCAGATGCTGGAGAATAAGGTGAAATCCTGTCTGTAGGTGTTTTAAGTACCAACTGTGTCTGGTAATCAGGTGCTTGCAAGAATGCTACCAGCTGTGGTTGGGTGCTGGTCTCTAGCTGACTAGTCCTACTAAAGACATTCTCTCTCTCTCTGTTTAGGGGCTTGAAAGTTTTCTTCTTTCTGTTTGTAATTGGCAGCTCATTTCCAAGCTCTCTTGTATCTTCTTGTCTATTCACTTAATGAACACTCTTGATTGTTTTTTCCACAGTGAGTTGTCATCCCTGAAGCTCAGGGCATGAACAACCCCAGCTCTCTCAGCCTGTCCTCACACAAGAGGTGCTTCAACCTTCTGATAATCTTTGTGGCCCTTCTCTGGACTTGCTCCAACAGATTCACATCCTTCTTGTGTTGAGCACACCAGAACTGCACACAATACTCCAAGTGAGGTCTCACGAGAGCAGAGTAGAGGGGCAGGATCACCTCCTTCGACC
>WYDI02028270.1:0-42913 GCA_009867235.2 Psittacus erithacus | reverse complement strand
AAACAGGTTTTACAGGAATAGCCAAGCCCTCCTGCCTTGTCTGAGGGGATTCTTATCCCCTGATGCTACAGTGAACAATAGAAATTACAGTAAAGAGAAGTGGAAGCAGGGTATGAAGAATACAAGCTCTGACATGATAAACATTTCATAACTGGTGTTTACTATCACTCTGGGCCAGGAACCCCTATGCTTTTTCAGTACTGTATCACCTCAGTTTTGGACTAGTTGAGTAGTTTTAATAGTTACATGAATATTAGTGATATTCATACAGGTGAATGAAGCCTTCAAAGTATCAGAAAACATTAATTCTACCAAATATTAGAGGAATATATTAAAATATCAAAGTATATAAAAGTATATAAATGGACTTGGTAGGAGACTGTATTTTTATGAAATGTAATTGTTTGCCATGTTTTCCTACATTAATATGATTCACTGTGTCTCCCAAAAAGCATTCTCTATCTAGTACATTAGAATGAACAGTGTTTCAATCATTAGAAAGTGTTCTACGCAATACATTTTATTTCAGGAAGTTCCTATCAAATTGCTCTACATGAAACTCATTTATAGAATTTTAAACTTTCTGATTATGTTTTTTCTACTACATTCTCTTTATACTTAATCAGCTGCTTTTTAATTCCTTCACTAAAAGGTACTGTTATGGCTATAACATGAGTGACATACTCCAGTTATCCCCAAAACTGCGATCTGAAAGATAAATATGGATTATGAAATATTAACATGATGCCAGTGATCCTCTAGCTTGCCACAGGTCAGATACAGACATAAAAACATATAAGCCTAAAAGGCAGATGCCCAAATCCATAACCACTCTGCAACAGCAAAGTGAATTGTTTCTTTTTTATTTGCAGTACCAGGGAATAAGCAAGCTTTAGCTACCATACAGGGTATCCATAAAAAAACAGACCAAGCAAACATCATCACATCAAACCTAAGTGCCTGAAGAAGAAAACTGTTAAATATATACTATGCTATTGCTGTTACAAAAGGTAAGCACAACCTTTGCACCTGGTCAAGATGCTAACTGATCCTTTTCATTCTCAAAATTTGAGTAGCCTAGAATATGGGCTGTATGATTCTTGCTTATCCCCCATCTTGTCCCCCAAACTTGTCCATTTATCAAGATTCAACTTGTACAGCAAAATTCAGAAGATTTGAAGGTTTGAAGAAGACTGAAGTTATCACTGTACTCTATTCTTTTTCCTTTCCAACCTGATTACTTTAGAAATTAAACTGTATAGAAAGTCTTTTTCTTAAATCTTATGAAGTATGATCATTAAGTACTACATTTAAAAATATTTATCCTTCTATAAAATTATTTAATGGAAGATTAAATTCTGACTGAAGATGCTCTTCTATTTATATGCTCTTGTAACCTGAATTTTTAGTATAGTCACTAGTAAGATCCTCTAAAAGAGAAAATATTTTGAATAAAACTGTAGTGGTTTTCATTGTTTATTTGTAAAATAGATCTTAAAGTCTACAGTATACAAAAAAATCACCTCCATCTATGTTCACACTTTACGTTTTGTGTATTTTTATTCTTCGTTCTATTTTTTCATTCTTTAATAAGTATGTTCCCAATTAAATAAAATCTGTAATATCCTATTTTTGGATACTCTGACCACAAATATCACGTATTATTCTGAATTACTAGCCCCAAAAGAAGTACATTAGATTACATCTCTGTAGACACCAGTACCTTGATAAAAGTGAATATTCTACATAGGCATGTTAAAAATGTAAACTATTAGAATATTGGGATTTTATCAGAAGAAAGATTTCAGATCTAGAAGGTACACAACTTCCATATGACAAAATCTCCTGTCTCTAATTTAATATAAAATCCTGTAGATGACCACAGAACATATAACACAAACTGATAGTGAAAAGAAACCCAAAACAAAGTGTTATGTGCAAAATATTTTGGAATATGCCTTATTTGTGTTTAAAAAAGAAAAAAAAGAGGTCAGCTTCCAGTGATGAGGGGTCTAATCTAGACAACAAAGAATTCAATGGGAGGCTTCCCATTGTTTTTAGCGAGACTTAATCTGACTCTTTATTAGGAAAAAGGAATTACAGCCAGAGAAAAATACCTCTGAACATATGTGTGTGAGGGGGTTAGTATTTGTAGGTGGGTGATGGATGGGGAATGTGTGTATATATATGAATACACAATTATACATATATAAACACACATAACTCATTATTCAGTGTAACACGGTTAGCAAGCAGCACAAATGAAATGACTGCCTTTCAGACAAGGCTTGTTTACTGTTATTGGGGTTTGGTTTTATTATAGTACCATATACACTTTCATAAATATTGCTGATAAAGTTAATATATGCAAGAAAGGAACATTTTTCTTACTCCCATCGAAGATGCAATAATCAAATCATAAAACACAAAACCAATAGCCAATCAATGTGAATAAGTCTGCCCATAGGCTTAAATTCAAGCAAGCCATTCACTGAGCTATGTGATGGATCTGTCAAATCCAATACAGCATTACAGACATACTAGCAACATCAAGTGAACATGCAATGACAAAATGACAATACGCCCCACTGCCATGCTTTGACTTGTTCTACCTCATAAATAAACTTGATGAGTTGGCTAGCTTCTCTAACTTCAGACTTGGACAGAAATATAACAACTATTTTATTTTTATTTTTAAAAATATTCCATGAACGCTGAATAAAAGCTGCACAAACATTTTACTGACATTTGATTTTATTTTTCCAAACACTCTCTGTTTAAGGAGTTTGGCAGGCAAAGCTCTAGAATGGTGAAGTACATATATAAACTAGTAGGTTCTCTTTTATCAGTTTTACGAATTGGAAAATTTATTAGAAATATTTCAAATATTGGAAAGTTAAACATGATTGCTTGATCCTCTTTTGCAAAGAACTTTGAAACTTTAAATGCAATTCAGTACAATGATAGACCACACGGTATAAAGTCCGCTTCTGAATTTGTCTGAAGTTGTATTCAGTTATTATATGGCTTCATAAACAGAACAAAATGTACCTGTTTGTTTGTTTTGCTGTTTTTGTTTTACAGTCTTAAGAAATGACTAGAGGAATCTGTAAGGTCTACCTCGATTGTGAAATTGTTTGTAGGAGTACATGATTTGTCGTAACAAATATGTAGGGATTTGCATTGATTTGTTTAATGAGATTTCCTTGCCACCTCATTCTCCCCTATATATTTGTTCTTTGCCTATTTCCAGCAATATTTCCAGCTGTGACAAACAAGGATACCATTGCATTTCTTCTCAACAGAGCTCTCTTCCAATGATCATAATCCATTGACTTGGTGTATTGATTCTGGAATATCAAATCTTTCTGTTAACCTTTATTTTTAATTTACCAAAACATGTCTCCAACCTAAAGATTTCCTCTTTCCATCTCCTGGCTTAAGAAGCATGTCAAATACGGAACATTGGCATTCATTATCTATACAAGCTGTGATAAAAAAATAAAGCTTTTTGATTTTTTTTAATTAATATGAAGTAGTATTTCCATGATATGTCACTGCTTCAATGGTACACACTCACTGGTCCTCAGTTCATTTTTCTGGGCATTGTTTACACATAAACAGCAAATGTATTTCGTGTGTAATTAAATTAAAAGAAGCTCAAATAAACACTAAATAAGAGTAGCGTATAGAGAGATATGGAATGTTCAATATTGCCAGAGGACAGCAGATAATTATTACATTGAGAAGAAAAGAAACAAGCAGTGTTACTGAACTATATTTCAGTACTTTCAATAGTAATTGATGGAAGTTGCTGAATTAAATTCATTAAAAAATGGAAAGCTAATCAAATTAAGCAAACTGGCTGTAGGTAATCAGAGGTATCCACGTTTGCACATAGTTTCCCATATGCAAATAAATGTTTGAGCAGATTGCTCTTTATTTTGTTCTCTATGGTAGTTTTAGAATTTTCCCATAAAGAAATTCAGTTACAGTATTTGTAATTAAGACAAGAAACCATATTCATTTGGGGGAAGCAGATCAAAGATGAAGGTTAACCACATTTAAAAGGAGAAGCTAAATTAAAAAAAAAATAAATCCAAAAGATATAAAATTCATTTAAGATATTTATGCAAGCAAAGACATGTTATTACAATTCTAATTATACACAGAGTGTATCTGAAAATTAGACATTTTTTCAAAAAGTAATTAAGGGCTATAAAACTGCATTACTACTGATGACATCTCAAGCTTACTTTACAGCATTTAAGAGCACTATCTTCTTAAACAAATCCTTTACTTTTTTTCCTCAGAATAACTCTTGGTAGTGTTGACTCTCTACCAATAGGAGAACATGTGATCAACTAGTGTTTTAGCTTATAGCGTTTGATTTGTTTCATGAGAAAGTACGTTAACTCATAATTAAAGCATTTAAGATTATCTTGATATTGTTCAGTTACTCTATGTAATGTACAGGTTTTCAGAAATTCATCTATTCATAGGAATAAACATCCTATAAAATGATCCAGGGACACCTGAATGCTGAATGGCAAAAAATTACTAACCACAGGAGGTAATTTATAATTTTGTCCTTTAAGTTTAGTAACCTTTTAGAAGCAGGGACTGCTTTGCATTAAAAGCTCACAGAAACATAATAGAGCTGCAACATGCTAACACACCTTTGTGGAAATGAAATGAAACTATTGAGTAGCACTTCACCTGTGTAGGTTACCCTAAGTAGAAATAGTACATTGTGAACATAGTGCATACAGCACATATCTAGTTGATATTACTGATCCAAAATTAATAGAAAGTAACTTGCTTACCTGTCTGACACAGCATGCCTCAGCCATACATGCAAATTATTTTATTCGCATAACTTTAAAAAATATATCTTCATAATAAGATAAGCATTTGAAAGGCAAATATGCATGCATAGCATTGTAACATTCATACCATGGTACTTTGTTCTAAAAATACAGAATCCATGAACAGCACTTCAATCTAACAAATAGTTTACTGAAATGTCTTAATCTGTTGATTTCTTTAAGAAACAGAAACATTTTAAACAATGTCTAATTTAGTATCTAAAGAAATTTTTCAATACACATTCAAGACTTAAATTATCTCCATGATTTCAAGGGAAATTTTCTCGTATCAGGAACTGAGAAGTGTGACCTTACTTCCTGCTGCTAACGTGAAGCAAAATATATGCAACTATCTGTCCTTCACAATACACATCCTCCCTTTACAATTGTACCCTATTCAAGTATTTGAAAAGTATTAAGAATAGCATAGATTTTGTTAGGGTACACTTATGAAGAAAACATACGATATTCTTCCTTTTCATTACAAATTCATGTCCACATACTGCAAAGACTTAATTTTATGCAATTTGACAAAATCCTATTCCCACTGAAGTCAGTAGCAATTTAGATATTGACTTCAAAGGGGGTCTCAATTTTTGTCTTGTATGAAGACAAGTTAATTTATCTGGCATCATTTTTAGTTTTCAGGAGTTAAATCTTTTTGTGTTTCTCTTATACAGATTTTAATAATCTTTTATTATTAATTCCACCAAATGCAGTTTACGTTTTGAGGATAAAAATACAGAGCAAATGAAGAATAACTTAGTTTTTATCAGTATTTTTAAAAAATCAAATCCCTGGACAGAAAGCGAATGGAAAAAAATCTTGAGCCTTGGAGAGCTCAAGCTTAAACACAGTTCATTCTCAATTTCCACTGACTAAAACAATGTCAATGAGAACTGAGGACACTCAATAGGTTCAGGTTCTAAATCAACTGAAATAATACTCCTAAGACAAATAATGATCTTTAGTAGCAGAACATCATGAAGCTGTACATATATTTATCTACACTGTACAAGGGTCACAGATATTAACTGGATGATCTACAGCTTGGGAATGTGCACATTTCAGGCCTGATTTTCAATTAAGGCCTAAAATCTCTCAATTTATGGCTATTCATGGATTATAATAAAACAGCCTGCTTTAGATATCACAATTATCTGCAGAGCAACAAGACGGTTATGAGACTTCAACAAGGCAAATTCATAGAATCACCTTCAACTTCCACTGGTCAAATATTTATTAGCAGTAAATGAGGACTTACCTGTCACTGTAGGCAGCTGCAGTGGCAGTGGCAGGCTGGGCATACCGGTAGGCAGCATAACCACCCTGAAACACAAACTCAGGCTCTAACTGGATTGCTACAGCACCCTTGATAATATTGTGCAAAATTTAGCAACAGCTTAAAGAGTACTCTCATGCTGTAAGCTCAGTTAAGGGGGGAAATACATAGAAAATATTTCAGTGAATCATTAAGCAAAATTTATCATGACAAACTTGTAATTTTTAAGACTTGTCCCAGAGATCAGGAGAAAGCGAAGAACAGTATGCATCAACATAAGCTTTTTTTACAATACTGTATTCTTCCACAAGTTTGCAAGTAGCAATTGAATGACATGTACTGTATATTACTAAAGCAATGCTGAACTTAAAAAAGAAATTCTCAGCCAATAATCAACTATTTTTTGTACAAAATATGATTTATCATGCCTGGTTGATTAAACATACGAAACTGTGCACTCAATTAACACTTAATGTTTCATCGGTTTCCAATTTCTACATAAAATTATAATGAAGCAGCAAAATCCTCTTCTTCCATGAATTAACATTCAGTTGTATGTAACAGTAATTCCAGCTGTTCAATTAAGCAAACAGGACAAACAAACACACATTTGAAAGGAATTGTGTGCAGTGATGCATTGATTATCAAACTGTGAAAACAGCAGAGCTTCCTGTTCAATGGACTACAGTGTTATATCAACCATTTCAAAATGATCTCAGCATGCCAATTAACAAACACAGGCCAGTCTCCACAGATAACAAACACGATTTACTTCCCAATTAGAATTCATCACCCCACCATCCTCTGGGACATGGGACTTCTGTATTTCTTCTTCCACCTTCCCCCACCTTAACAAACAGCTGAATAAGAAAGGATCAGATCACTCAGCTTTGAATAAAATCCACTCTTCTGCTGAAGCGTTCACTTTAACGGATTGATTTTTCCCTCTCCCTCTTTTCCTTTCTCTTTCCTTCTCTTTTTGGAAGGCTGCATTCACTCATGGTATTTTGCTGAAGCGTGAAGAATAGGCTACAATGTGTCAACCTCTACTGTAACAGTAGTACATTTTTACTGCAGGAACTTTTGTGGGGTTTCTATTTTGATTTTACAAATCAGAATTCACACCTTTCAGAAAAGTGATTTCAACTACTTTTACAAGCTATTTCTCCTTCTACCACTACTTTGCTTGGCAGAATTGCTTTCATCCCAAACACGTATAAACCTTGATTTGAAGTTTGGAAGCAGGTCGGTTTTGGAAATCAATCATTCAGGTGATAGCATCACATCACCCTAAGAGTAAACATATGTTTTACATGTACTGACAGCTCATCAGAAACCCCAGGCTTTGAATTTTCAACTTACTTGAGGAACATTCTAAGTATTTTAAGTGCTAGCACAGAGGATAGCACATTTACCTCCCCACTCTTGGTCAGCTCCCTGCCAGCAGCAATTGTGTCACACAAGCACTGGAATAAGGCAGGTGCTTTCATAATGCCATATAATAATATATATGCCCTCTCTTTTGCAGCAGGCTGCTTCTCTGTGTAAGCACAGAAGCATTGAGATTAAATACTTTCTCATTTTAGATCAGCTGATTTTTATAAACCAATAGAAGGCTATTACTGTCAAAAATGTATAATAGGCACATATTGCTTGCAGGTATGTGCATACAGGCAATCAGATGTCAAATAATGTCACCAACTTCAAACTGAGCCACCAAACAGGCTGAAAGACGATAATGTAAGCTGCACATTTAGTCTGGCTTCTGCTACAAGGAGCAAGGAAAGCGATTATACAAATTTATCCACACTCCCCTCCTAGTTTCTGAGTGCTAAATATAGCGTCCTATCATTTTGTTTCATTTTTCCCTTCCCTTTCCCTTTTCCTCTGAGTGCTGGTATGAGGGAGTACAAATAGTGAATGTATAGAGAAGATATAAAACTTGTTTTCATTATCCAGTCCTGAAAACATGCGGCAGAGTGCAAGTCACCCTGCAGTACGACATGATTCTGTTTGCAATATGCATGACTCCTTCACTTGTCCTGTAGTCCATTTCTAGACTACCTGATTTAAATGTGAAAGCCACTTCATTTCAATCCAGTCACACACATAATGACACTGCAGTACAGAAGTGAGAATGGCCCTCCATGAGAAGCATTGGTGTTATTAATCAGATAAAAAGGAGACCTACTGTTCACATACTGACTGCTCTTAAATCTGCAGGTGGAAGGTTCTGCGAAAACTGGTTTTTTTGCCTTTAACTAATTGCATAGTTAAACTATCTATTTAACTAAATTGGTCAGTCTATGAAGACAGACCCTTTCTTGTTCCCTAAATATAAGAATTAGATTCCTTTTATGTTCACATTATGGTTTGGTTTCATCAAAGAACTGCTGCTGAACAATGAAGCTCAATTCAACAATTAGTATGGTATGTGTGAGAGTCCTGGAAAGACTGAATCTAAAGCAATACAAATAAAAAGAGATCAAAGTTATTGAATTTGCCTGAATTCTTTGGAGAATTAAAATCCAGGATGCATTTGGTTACTAGGAGAATCATAAATTCCTACCAGCCCATGTCATGGTTTCATGTTTTTAACATAAGCTATCCTGAAAAAAACATTCTTAAACATTATTTTTACGAGGTTTGTGCTCTGCAGTACAAAGTTTTGCTATTGTCTTGTTTCAGTTACTTCAGATGATCTATCGCTGCAGCAACAAAATGTTTTAAACTGAGGATCAGGATGGGAAACTGATTCGAATCCCTGAACTCTAAGCTTCTGTGATGAGTTCTACTTTGTTTTCTAATTTTGAACTTGGCTGGTATCTTAGATGAAAAACACACAAGTGATATTCATTACATGTACACCTGTTGAGTGCTACAATAAATATTTATTGTAGTACTCAAGTATTAATATTTAAATAAATATTTGCCTTAGACTATATTACAAAATAAAATATCTAGAACAAAAATAATAATTACATGCTACTAACAATTTTCAGTTCCTATGTTTTATAAATACTTTAGGAATGCTTTTTCCCCCCCTCAATCCATACAGTCAAACTGAAAGTATCTGCTATGCTTTAAATCGTTACTTTGAAGATTCAGATGAAATAATAAATTCAGCTAAAATAATGAAAAAAAGTCTGCTGCTTTATCTGTGCTCCCATATTTGCTACTTCCAAAACAATGATAACACAGTGTTAGCAGTCTAAGTTGTCTTAAAAAATTAAGTATAGAGTCAGCACATTCACAGTCCAAATACAGAGATTTATCTCACTAGCATAAAATGCTGAACAAGACACTCAAAACAGTAACTGTGTATTTCATGGGATATGAAGAATATCTGTGATTTTGTGATAAAAGTCTGGAAAATAAAATGCAACTGTCTATTCTTATCACTTATACACACAGAATCCACTTTCTCATAACTATTTGAGTATTAGTACGACTTTACAAGAGTCTAAATTCAGTGTAATGAGTTTTTTCCATCAGTCTGCAAGTCATACCTGTGGTAACTTATTGTCATACACAGGCTTTTGCAATACTGCTCTATAAAGAAACAGAAATGAAACGATTTGAATGAGTAAGGAAAGAAGGAACGTAAGGAAGGAATTCAGACAAATTCTCCAGAGCCACACAGTACAACTTTTCCTTCTGATGTTTCGTACCTCTCTGTGGTTCAGGCAAATTGAAAAAAAGTAATGGGATCCATCGAAGATCAGTAGCCAATTGTTACAGGGAATCTCAATAATTTTTAGAATGAAATGGTACAAATTTTATATCAGGTATGATAAAATGGAAATGAACAGAAAATCAAATGCATCTGAATTTTTAAATAAAGTCTGTATATCTGAGTAAGTATAACTCCTACAGAAATGAGTTATACAAGCACACATCCGTAGATTACAAAATGATGTATATACGTGTGCACCTCCTCCTAAAATACCTGAACTTTTATTTTATCTTGATCTCAGATGTACTGTCAGCTTTTACCACAGATAAAGGTAAACTAAGTGACTCTATATGATAGACATTTTTTCATTAGTTTTTCCTATTACTAACATATTTCATAGAATCATAGAATGGCTAGGGTTGGAAAGGACTTTAAGATCATCTGCTTCCAACTCCCTGCCACAAGCAGGGACATTTTTCACTCAACCAGGTTGCTCAAGACCCTGTACACCTTGAACACTGACAGGAATAGAGTGTTCACCACTTCTCTGGGCAACCTGTGCCACTCTCACAGTAAAGAACTTCTTCCTTTTATCTAACCTAAATCTTCCCTGTTTAAGCTTGATGCTATTACCCCTTGTCTTATTACCACAGTCCCTGATTAAGAGTCCCTATCTGGCGTCCTTGTAGGCCCCCTTCAGATATTGGAAGGCTGCAATGAGGTCTACACACAGCCTTCTCTTCTCCAGGCTGAACAGCCACAACTTTCTATGTAAATGCTCAGAATAATTTTTTTTTCAAATTTGACTTCCTATGCTTCCTTTCAATCAAGGATCTCCAAGTGTTGTGTGAACACAAATTTATCAACACTTTCTCTAGTACTGAGAACACCTGCCTTATTAGCTACTAATAGAGGAATGCGTCTAAACCAGGCATGAATTATACCTAACCCTTCAGAATACAGAAAACAGAAGTAGTCATTTCCTCTTCCTATACTCATATGCTGTTGAGGTTTAAACAGTATTTGTTTTGCTCATGCAGCAAAACTTTGGAGTGGGAGAATTAAAAATAAAATATCCATCACTTTTTTGTGCTGGCTCAAGCCAACCTAAATGAAATGTTCATGTTAATTCTTTGTTGTGCTTCCAGAGGTAGCTGTTGCCTCAGAGAAGCTCTTGGAAGTATATCCAAACTGATACCATCTGTATTAATTCCAAACAACTACAATCAACAGGACTGATCTAGCATTTTTTTGGAATGTACTGTTTGTGTCACAAATGGAGATCAGAGAGGTGAAAAGACATTCATCACTAGACGTCAGAACTTTTAAAAAGGCATCACATAATGTTCCAGCACATGGACCACTAGGAGGAACAACCCACTGCTATTTGGGAACTCTTTTTCCCTTGGAAAAGTAATTTCTCCACTGTTCTGTTCTGTGACAGAAATGGCACATTCTTTCATTTACAAAACACAAAACACTTTGGTACTTAAAAGAAGGACTTCAGTCTTAATTGCACATCCTTGCTTTTCACATTAGAACTGCACCTTCCGGGATTCTGACTGCATCAGTGGTCTTCTACCTAGTATCAAGGGAATGTTGCTTTGATAATTGTATTTGTTTTCTGCTTGGGAAGTATGTAAGCACATCACCCTCAATACCATCCTACCTTTGAGCTAAAGGCAATGGCAGTAGCTACTGACAACCTCGTTCCATACCCCGATCACAAAAGTATGCCTTGTTCTTGATTGACATCTTAGGAAAAAAATCTTATATTGTTGTTGCAGTATCACAGGTCCAGCATCCTGAGAACAGGTTAGAGAATCTTGCTGCGAACAGTAAGACTGACTAATGTATATGGCTAAACTGTACAACCAAGGGGCTTCTGAAGCTGGTGATGACAGAGTTTGGAAGTTACTCATATTTCTTTGCCTTTCCACATTTAAGTTGTGGACTGAAGACTGACATGTTCTGAACACATTCTTTATGACAATGGTAAAAACCCCAACAAATCAGATTTAGGATAAAACAGAGCAGTAGTGTTGAGCTATTATTCTAACTGCATATTTCTGCGTATGTTACTATTTTTGCTCCATTTTGTAGAGTGTATTTTCTTATTTTCATAGGTGTCAATCTTTATCTAGGAACTCCTATATTTGCTGGCAGGCAACCTTAATTCTGTTTTAATGACTTTTTCTCTTAGTGAATCAATACTTAATTTTAAAAGGTTTTCCTTAGTTCCTAATAATCTCCTTTATTTTTCCCACTCCAAGGCACATTTAAAAAGGAATTCACTATCTCTGCTATTTCAGAAGCAGAAAACCTCCCATAGAGAACTACATGAAATACAGAATATATTACATCTGGAATCATGGCTGTTGATTTTTCATTTTAGACTGTACTTTCCACTTATTCTTACAGTTCTATTGTCTTATATTCCCCTTGTTAGTATTAAGCAACTCTGGCTATTTGTTGTTCTTGGTTCCCCATGCACTTTTGACCCAACCAGTATCATTCTTGGTCTTCCCACAAAATCAACCATCAAAATCTATATTGATAGTTACGAAAACAACAGCATGGTCCATATTACTGCTGGTCATCAATGTAATCGTATCAGAATGAAACACAATTGTTAATGCATATTTTTTGTCTGGCTTCTCAATACTGTGTTCCTCCTGTTTTGCTTTCTGTGGTATTTTTAAGGTTCCTTTCCCTACATCTACATCTACTATACTATTAAATCTATATTATCTACTATAGAATCTACCATTAAAACCTGCATTGTTTATTTTTTCTCCTTTTTTTCACATAGCATAGTTCTTTCACAAAGCTTCACCACTGTACTTAAAATGAAAAGCCGAGTATAACTATGTCATAATAAATTGGGATTTAACAAGTGACTAGTACACTGCAAATACATTAAGAACAAATACTGTGAACTGCAGGGTTTCTTTTCATTTATACCAGTTTTCCCTCTCTCTCCCACCCCCTGCGAAATGTTTTATATGCAAGAAAGAGCAGATGTAAAGAAAAAATAATTATAAAATAAGAAGCTTTGTACATTATTAAAAAACAAAACAAAAAAAACCCAAAAAAACCCCCACACACACAAAAAAAAAACCAACCCACAAAACAACAAAAAAAACAACCACCCAAAAGATTTCCAGAAGAGTGTTTTAATTCTGTCAACTGCTGTAAAGGTAAACATCCTGCTGCATGAAGAAAACTTAAGAAATGCAATCAGAAATACAAGGCTGCAACTGAGTGAAAACCAGTGCACCAGTATAGTTATTCTATTTCCTAATGCACATGACTATTCCAGACCACAAAGCTGAGGCTACACTAGAAATTTGTAATTATCTTCCTCATTGAAAGCACTTTCCATTTGGAAACAGAATGTTAAAGTCTGTGAGAGGGTGTAAGGCCACCTAAAAATAGTACTGTCAATCACAAAAAGAGATATTCCTGGTTTTCAGCAGCAATGGGTTCCAAAAGTACAAACTGTTACATTAACAGTTGGTTACCACCTGCACTAACATTCAGCAACCCTGAGAAAGATGACTTGTTGCCTTTCAGATTTTGGGGTTGGTAAACTGAGCAAAATGAATGTCACAATCTTTTGACAGCTTGAAGAACTATGGAAATTGGAAACCACACCTGAAAAAATTCCACACTCTACCATGTCTCCTACATAGCTCAAAAATTCAGCAGGATTGCGTTGAGAGATCAGAGCACCATACTATACCTGAGTAAGCCTTTGGCAAATGGCTGATTCTTGTGTGTTGCAAACAATATGTTACAGACTGCATGACTAAGTACATAAGTACATCGGGAGAGAATTTTAACCCATGCTAATTTATTTTAAATATGTGTTTTAATCTACACAAATGAATTTTCAGGTAAGTATCAGCCTCTTTCTACCTCCATCAGAAAAACCAAAACCTACTCCATCCATAATTTTTTTTTTCTTCTTTATGTAAGACTTACGAAAAAATCTGTTGACTTACTAAAAAATCTGTTGTCTTAGAAATAGTTCTAAAAGATTGCTGCTAATGAATACAATGAATGTTTCCTATACTACCTAATGAATTTTTAATATTCATACCAATTTCAACTCATCCATCTCTTTGTATCTCAACAGCTGCTGTACAACAGAAGCACAAGTAGAGAAAGCTGTCAGGTGAAATAATGATAATACCTGTAACTTAGGACTCGACTACTTTTCCAAAATCATAACAAATATGAAAGATTACTGAGTATAACTAAAATATTTGCCATTTGCATATATAAGAATTAGTTATTTTAGAAGAGTGAAATTAAGCCTCAACCTCTTGCATACTCAGACATAAGTAGCCTCTTTGTATACATCTAAAGTAAAAAATTGAGTATTGGTAAGAAATTTTAATATTATTTAAAAGGAAATCGGTGACCAATGAAGTGAACTAGATAACAATGGATCTAGGGCTATAAACATTTACTAACAGCCACTTCTTATATCATAAGCAGTCTCTACCCCTTTAAATTGAAAAAAGTGGATTTTAAAAGAGCAGATGGAAATATACTCAGATTACAGAAAATGCATAGCTGTATCTTAAGCTTACTATGAAATTCAGCTCTTCTATCATCATGGCACTTATGTATACCCAGAGTTGCTGGATTTAGGAAGTCTATCTCTCTCCATAAAGTATTTTTATACTTCGAGAATTAATAATACTCTGCTTGCCTTGATTTTTTAAAAATGAGTTTCTGGGGATTTGCAGGAGAATGCTTCTGCTTTGGTTTTGTGTTTTTTTTTTCCTTTGAACTTCAATTTTGAAGGGAGACACCCCTCCACACATGCACACACATTTTTCACATATTTTTGCATTCATTCAGCATTTGACTGAAGAGTTAATTCAGCTCCACTGAACAATGATAGATGTAATGAACAGAAAGGTCTTCCAATGTGAGAGATATTCTTCTCAATTCTTTCTGACAGGCAAGGGATGGTAAATAGACAATACAGAGTCAAGCTAGGCAGCAAACTTGTAAAAAGAATGACTCTGGTAATGTACAAGGACAGCATGCACATCAATGAATACTTACATAAATGTCTGCACCATAAAATCCATCCTGGTATACAACACTGCAAGGATGCACACACAAAGAAAAACATCCATATTAGTGCATTTCCACATGCAAATGCCACCAACCCCTGCACAGCTGAGGTTAGTCTTGTCACAAGAACAGAGGGAGGGGGAAAGGAAGGCACTCTTCACATTGGTTAAGGAGGTTGGTAGTAATTATCAGAAGTGGAACTACCAAATACAACATCATATAAGGTATGCCAAATGCTTAGTCATAGAGAAGCAAAGCATGGCAGGATTGGAAAATACCTTTGATAAGGTTTTAGTATTTTTTTATTTCTTGTTTTTTTATAGGAAACCACATATTGGCAGCACTTTTATAAAAATTTTCAGTGGGCCAACCCTACAATCAGTTCTAATAGACTAACAAAATGCTATCTCCTGAACTACTTTCTTGTCCTGCAATTAAGTCAATCCTCTGAAACAAAGCAGTAATTGTCCTACTTACATGAAAAAAAACTCCACAGTATAAGTTTATATGGCAAGAGGAATGTGTGAAATAATTATACTGATGGTGTTTTACCCATTGGGTCAATGTACACAGAGATGAGAGTATTCATAGGTACTGCACTGTTGGATTGCTACATAGTTCTGACAGTGACAACAGGCCTGTAAAGTATGTCATGGTGTTATTCTTACTAAAAAAGTATTAACCATTCTCACTGTATCATTTTACACTTTTGGTGAACATGCCAATGGTTCTGAGCTCCCCTTCAGTTTCGGTTGGCTCCATTACTATCCTTTATTTGAAAAAATGCAGTATTTTACACTGCTTTTAACAGCTTACCCAGAGACCGTTGCTTTTCAGCTAAGAAAAACTGTCAGTCAAAACAGTTTAAATGACACAGTAAGAGAAACATAGTTCAAATGATTACACTAAATAAAACTGGAGCTACACACCAGTGGCCTACCAATTACACGCATTATGCACGTATTGCAATTTTACATCCATTTGGCAGTTCTGCAACTTAAAATGGGTATTTCCAGTATCAGAATCAACCCAAGCTGTTTTGAGAGCTAAATATGAGAGCACACAATAGGTTTTTTGCAACAATACTTTCAATTTAGGAATACTATTATCTGGAATAATAGTTACTATCATGTTGCTAGCCTAAGCAGTTTTGCAATTCCAACAAGAATTTTCATGTCAGAAATATAGCTGATCTATTGAGGTCAATGACCAAAACCCCCAGGGCTGAGCTGGTATGTGTCTAAGTAAGAATCACTTGAGAAAATCATAAATATGTATGCATGCACACAAATGTCATTGATAAAACCACACTGACAATAAAAATTTGCTATGGAATAGTAATGTGTGAAAACTCAGCTCCACTTAAGAGTGTCATTTGCTTCAGTAAGGTCAGACCTTTCCTCATGTATTTTTCTATTATGTCTGCAGAGCAATATATGCCAAAGCTGGTACACATCAGTAGCTTTCAGAGAGCTACACTGTAGCGTACCTTCATTTTGGTTTCAATATTCTGATTATTTTTAAATATTACTTGGTTTTCTCTTACGTGTTTAAGAAATAAAACATTCCACATGACTGTGAGGCAGAAGTACATAATCCTGAACAACATGGAAGGAGTTTTATGAGATAATAAGCATATGATAAAAAGTTTACTGAGGATGGGGGCCTCACAACTCTCAGTTCCACATATCTCTGCGCCATTTGTCCTGGAAGGAGGTAGGGTTAGGAATGAAAGAGGGAAAGTGAGCCTGGGAAGAAGAGGTGGGGAGGAGGTCAGGGTGTTTTTATGTTCTTTGTTTCTAACCATCCAACTGCATTTTAATAGGCAATAAATTAAATCAATTTCAAGCCACGTTTGTTTTACCTGTGATGGTAATTGGCAAGCAATCTCCTTGTCTTTATCTCAAGAGCTTTTCCATCTTTCTTCCCCCATACTCTTGAGAAGAGTGAATGAGAACGGAGCTGGGTGAGAGTCTGGCAGCTAGCCAAGATCAACACACCCCCCACCCCCCCCCCAGTACATTAAAATATACTACTTTCAATTATTATTAAACATTGCTATTCAGAAAATCATGCTTTTGAGAGGATATGTGTCAGAAAGGGGACCTTTTTTCTTTCTTCTCCTGGTGATCTGCGGATATACAGTGAGTATGTCACAAGACAAATAGGGTCTGATACATTTTGAAATCCCTTTTGAAATCCCAAGTGCAGTTGGCTCCAGTCTTGGATAGGTCACTTCATTCACCTAGACCTTCCTTTTCCATATAACACTCAGTCATGTACAGAAAGTTAGTTAGTTTGAACTTTAAATATAAAACTGCTTGTTGAAGTACTTAGCACTAAAATGAGACATGAATGCATGACTTCATCATTAAAAATGGTTAGTATTAAGACGAAGTGACAGATTCAGGTAAATAAGCATAACACTTCCAAGTAGGACAGGCACTATGAAAAGATATCAGCTGATTTTATCTTATTTCCACCATATGGTCTTGTAGTGTGATAGTGATGTTAAATATAAAATATACTTCTTTCGAAGTATGAAGAAAAGTAATTCTTCACATCTTCATAGGTTTTTCAGAGAATGTTTTCTTTATTCACTGTCCTTGTCATTCACTGACTCCTGTGACTGAATCTCACCAGTGGAGTCAAATGTATTTTCTAACAGCACTTTTTATCAGAAGGACAAATTGTAAACCACCAAGAACTATCTTTTGCTACTGTGCTTTTCTTTCCTTCAGTATATAATTTTCCAAAGGGTAATTTGCTTGGCTTATCATCCCCTTTTCTTCCTCTGAAGCCATAGGCAGAAAACAGATGAGAAGTCTCAAGCATGGGAAGAGACTGAATGCATCACACAGGGACCCATCTCAGCACAGCTCCTTTTACACTTTATATTCTAAAAATTGTCTTGGCAGACAGACAAATCTGGAGTTCCTTGTAAACCAATACAGGGTCTGGAAACATCCATGTTACTGAAATCTGAATAACTTCACCCAGAAATGGATGATATGTTAATGCACTACCTGGAGGCATTAGAATAAGAACAACAAATTTGGGGGATTTATTCGGTTGTATTTTATGATTTTATTGTACTAAGGAAAACTCAGAGATGAGAGAGATCTTAATTTAATAAGAAAACGTGCATCTAAATAACATTTTATGTGGCAATCATTTCCTGAAATTATTTTTCTATAAATATGAAACTGTTTTCTCACCAACTATTATACATTTGCTTTGCATGGTTTTAGCTGCTTTATTTTGGTCTCTGTGTCCTATAATGATTTTTTGAACTACATTAAGACAAACTCTTTCATAGTTTAGATTCTATCTTTATAATATCCTGGGAGGACTACATCTGTCTTCATTATCATTTTTGTATCCTCATCTTTCAAAAGGATTAGGTTGAATAATCTATCAATGACATAAGAAGACACTTCTTGACTGCACAAACCTTAGTTCAGTAACTTCACAGCAGCTGAGTATATATGGCCCTCAGCCATACACACAATCTGCATAAGTTAACATAAATAACCTAAGGCAGATTAAGCACATGGAGTGATTGATTCAGTGTAACAAACGGGCATTACAATCATGATTTCATTCATTGAAATAGGAATCATGGTTATAATTCACTATTTCCCCTCCATTACTAAGAAGAAAAAGCACCTGAGGAACAAAAGTTCTCTGTTTCCTCATTGCTGATAAGGTTGCCTTCACTGTCCTCTACATATTTTCCAGTTTTTGGTCTTGGAAATCACCTTTTATATGAAACCTTTCATATATGATTTTATGATGCCTTCATGAAACAAATAATGGAAGAGATGCTGCTACAGTCTTATTTAAAATAAACCAAAGGAAAGACTGAGAATTAAAGTAGTGCCTTTCAACACTCTAACAACAAAACTTTAACTGTTTCAGCTTTTTAGAACTCTTAATTACAGGTTCTTGTCTTTCCAGTTTCAGCACTTTCTGCCACAAACAAGTTACATTATCTGTTTTGGAAAATTAATTGAGGGCATTGCTGGAAAGAACAAAGCTGGAAGACAGAAATCACTATGCACTGGCAAAACACATTTTTTTTCCTAAAAATTGTGCATATATACAAAGCACAGAGTCCAAAGTAAGAGGAAGTTTCTGTGAGCCCAAAGAAATGTATTGGAAAAAACACTGTAGCAGATGCAGCAGCTTCCACTAATTGTCCTTTTTTCCTAAATTTAGAAAAAGGTATTGGAAAATAAAGCTTTTTCATCTTGAATCACTTAGAATGTAGCACTTCAAAACATTTGTTTTAATAAAAGGGAAGAGTTTCTGAATAGTCTCTGTTAATTCTCCTCTACTCTCCCCAAGCATTTTTTTTTTTTTAATTCTTCTTTTCAAAGAGAAAAAGCATATTGCTACCTCCTGCTTTCCCAGTAAAGACACCAGCAGTACAGATGCGGACTGAAAGCTAATTCTTCATTAGATTCATCAGAACTGGAAGAAGCCGAGGGGAAATGGAAAGACAAAGCCATCACACACTAAATTTGTGAATTACTTGAGGCAAATGATGCTAGAACTTCAGTTTTACTAATACTATCTACTAGTACTATTTGCAATACTACCAGATATACCGTGACAATGGCTTTTCCTGACAGCAATATAAAGATGGAGCATCATATTCATGATATTTTACTATTTGGCAAATGATTTCCAAGAATGCTGAGGTACTAGTTGCCACAGAGTTCAAAAGCAATCAGAGGTATCAAAATCAGATCACCTGCTTCCAGTAGTCTGCCAAAGAGAGAAAAAAACTCTCACTGCTTCTTTCTCCTTTCCTTTGGCAATATAAGTACTGCTAACTGCATCCAGAATCTGTCATAAGACTACCACTGCTAGTAGCTTCTCTATTATTAGGGCATTTCTTATACCATTAGTAGACACTTTGTCAATAAAATCGATAATCCTACAAAGACACAGGTAAAACCAAGATGATTTTCGTTTTTGCATTGATAATTTGTTTTCTTTTTTGTTTTTTAAGAATTTAAAAATAATTATTTTGTACAAAACACTGTCTAGTACCCAGAGAGAAAACTGCAAGGAAGGCCAAAGAACCACTAAGCTCAAATCCTCCCTCATGGAGGCTGTCCCAAGAAAGAAGGTATGAAGGAGTTTAGTCAGCTTAAAATAGTAATTGCTTTGCTCCTCAACCAAGTACTCAGTCTTGCTGTGAACCCCATGGAGAGCCCCCTGAGACAAGCAGGCAATAGCCCACAGCTCCACAGCTACATCCTCCTATAGCAGCAGGCTCTGATCTCCATGCAGCTCTCACACCATCAATACTACCATCTCTTGCTTCCCTTCCTCCTGCAGCATAGTGTTGAAGCTAAGCTCTTCACGCAATGGAGATCTTTAAACTCTTTAAATTTCAGCATTCAGATTTCTCAAACAAATGAAACTTTACTCCCTCATTTCAGTTTCAGTAGGTTTTTAGGGTACACAAATGAATTATACATACAAAGTTGTAAGCAAGCTGCACATTGTAGTATTTCAAGGCATTAGAAATGATGCCACAGATCCTAAAAATTAAGTATTTTCCATGAGCTAATAAACAAGATGCTATCTCAAGGAATTAGTGAAATGCCTCACTCACAAGTAAAGGAACCATTAATTATTTATGTAGAGCTACATATCTCATGAACACTGACTTCATTTTTAAATGACACATTTTAAAGCATGTGTGCTGTTCTTTGATTTATAAGATTTTTAAAGCATCTGCTCTGTTCATTGATTTATAAGAAAACAGTGCCTTCAAATACAGCTATAATCAACAATTTTCTCAGACCTAGCAAAGTGTGTTATATTTGCTGTTTCCCAGTAACTGTGAGGCACAGCTGAAGACAGCTCCCCATATGAACCACACTACCTTGTTTTGCTTAATGTCCACAAGATCTTCCAGATTTACTTACAACCCAGGACTCACTGTCACTTCTAAACTTTGTTGACAGTTTCTAAGTAAAGGTCACAGTCAGTATCAGACATCAGTGAACAAGAACAAGAACAGATTCAAGGGAGACTGGGTAGAAAGAAGGCTTTTGTTCTGGAGAGGAAAATACTGAGACAGTGCTGCTGAAATAAACACCAGTAAGCAGCATGTCAGACTAGTTGAAGAAATACATGTTCCTGGCTTTACAGTTGATTTCCAAATTAAAGCAGAACTATTCAGTTTCAGTTCCAAAACCTTGTAATGCAAACAAGTAAGCATGAAGAACATTATTTCAGATGAACTATTATATTTTACTTCACCAATAAGCTTTTGAAGGTTCATGAAATAAAAGAAAATTAAAAAGTTAATTTAAATCTTCAGCTTTGTATTTTATACTTATATGTGGGTTCTTTCTTCAAAAGAAAAAGCAATCTTTTTTATAACTAAACATTGCTGGAATTTGATTTAAATTTATAATTAAAATTATATCTATCATTATACAAAATAAATGTCCTTTTTTTTTTTATGATTGAAAGTATTTCAGTATGAAATTGTTGTTGTCTGGCTCTAAAGCTGGTCTCCTTCCTAGAGTGAAAAATGAGAAATTGCTACTAAATGAATTGCAAAATAGCACTCAAAGCTTTTTCCATTTTTCTTATCAACAAATGATATTCCGAGTTGTTTGCTTCCTTCTGTAAGTTGATTCATTCTCTGTGATCTCTTTATTATATCTGTAATTTTCCCTGACTCCTACTCCCACTGTGACTGAAAATCACCCTCTTATGATTTATTTTCATTGATTAAGGATTTTTTCCGATGAAAATTCCTTTTCACTTGTTTGGTAGGTCAGAGTACATAATGGGTGAGCACAGAAGAATGCATTGCAAAGCAAATCCAAATTGTACTATTGCATCAGTGAAGTTAATAGCACAAGATCTAATACTCTAAACCAAAAAACTATTTCAGAATAAAGCTTTATTAATCCAACTGTGAATCAGTACAACAGAGGTATGTATTATTTCTGCACTGATCCATGAATTACAGAAGTTCTAGAGTTGTTTCGTGCATCGGAAAGCAGTGCCTTTTTATAAATCATGGGTGGATGGAGAAAATTAAACTTGACTGATATTTGAACTGAGACATACCTAAATTAAGACAAAGCTTACTAATTGAAAACTGTTGTAGGATCAAATTGTGTTAGAAAACTTATTAACTGGCAAGGTGAATCCTAGATTGCCAAGGATCCGTCTCAGACAGTCATAAGAGCAATGAGAAGATGTGACTTCTTGATGATGCAATGCACGGCTCCCTCTGAAGTCAGCTTTAAGGACAGGTCACAAAGGCAATATGTGAGATCTGTCCATCCTAACTGTCAAACCAACCTGCAGAAGGACATAAGAGTGCTGAGCTGACTTCTTGGAACCCAGTTCTCAAGCACTGTTCAACCTGACTGCAGCGCAAAACTTACAACAGGAGTTCCCAACACTTAAATATCTAACACAGTATCTGAGGATGCTGAAAGTAAGCAGTGCAATTACATGAGAATACAGATGTATTATGCTTGCAAATTTATTCTTGCTGTCACTGTAACAACTAAACTATAAAAATTTATATAGCACACACATATACACACACAGAGCACCCACATGTGGCCTCTTAAATTAAAGTAAACTTAAGTTCCTTACTGGTCTGAAAACATTTACGCATTTTGGAAATACTAATAAAGACAGTATTGTTCAATTCAAAAACTACCACATGTAGCTGGTATATATTTTCTTGCATAACTTTCTGACTTTGTACTAAACTAAGGTATTATGTTGGTGACATGAAACCAGTAGTAACTCCTGTTGTTATCTCATCACAGATTGCATTCTTATGTTCAAATTTAAGAATTTATTTTTAAACTAAGTGGAGATGGAAAGAGTCCACTTTCTTTTTATACAGTATCCATTTTGTAGCTGACACATTAAGACTGGAATTGGCTTTTGTAGGGCATTCTAAACTTGTTCCCATCAATGTCATGTACAATCACATGGACTAACTCTAAATGAGACTCTGGGAAACAGTAGGATAACTTTGGTGGGACACCATTCTTATTCAAAGGTAACTCAGGCAATCTCCAAAAATCATGGTGATAATCCAGTAGTGGTAATAGCTTTGCTTAGTAAATTAATTTTACTAAGTAATTTTAGTAATTTTGCTTATAAAACTACACAAAACACTAAAATAAAAAAAAAGAAAATCACTTTTACAAAGTAACTTGACTCTCTAGCATCATTTTTATACTCATTTTTAGATCGTCTTACTTCTCTGAGGTGATAATGGCCCAGTGTGAATGGTCAAAGTTCCTGTCTTCAATATCCCTGAAAATTTAGCCCAATGCCTGCCTGACTAGAGTAGCATGCTTGTCTAGAAAAAGACACGACTTTTGGCTTAATAGAACAAAGGCTTCATGAGAAACTGTGGGAACTAGAGAAGGGCACCCTTCTGCTACTGTAAAAGAGTAGGAGGACAGGGTGTTGTGCTGCAGGCTCCCTCACAAGGGGATATCCACAGCAAGAGTTGATGAGCTGCTGAACACGATTTTAGTGAGGGCGAAAAGAGAGATCGAGATCACCTTCACTCAAGGACTTAGCAAACCCTTCCTGACTCTTTCCCAGAAAGATCTGGTTGCTCTAAAGAGAGGCAGCAGCATACCCACTTCAAATTTTTTATGACAAAATAAGTGTTTTGCTAAGTTTTCTGACATTTGTAAATTTCCCAATTTCTTCATAGCTGAAAATCTTTTGACAGCATTAGGACTTTTAAATATCATATACAGCATGCAAGATCATTCTGTGTCAGAATTTAGCGCTACGGGAAATTTTGTTTCTATCTTCTTTCCCTCAAAAAATACACTTTGAAAAATCTATAATAGGAATACTATTGAGTTCCTCAAAATACAATATTATTGCGTTTCTAAAAATTATTACTACAAATTTCTCTCCTTTGTTCCCTAGTTTACTACTTGGTTTTAGCAAATGTAGGTTGCTCCAGCGAAATCTTAAGGTCTCATTTAAGCAAATGTATTGATAAACACATGGCCCTGACAGAATCACCTCACACTTCTATCGTGGAAAAGCTATCAACCAGAAAAACTAAACAAACTGCAATAAAAAAGTAAAAATAAAGATAGAAAAAAATCACAACAAAACCCCCCGCCACTAAGCCTTCAGGTCCAGAGACAACTTTCAGTGGATGATTTGAAGAAAAAGAAGTTAACTTGATCCAACCTCCTTAATAACCAGATGCTTGCAATCATCAAAAATATATCTTTAGCTGAAACAATTTCTCTGTTCCAAAGCATTCAGTTTCTAAGAGCATTTACATAACAATATGTGACATCTGAAATGCTTTAGGCCACCAACCATGGCAGTACAAATTACAGTCATTTTTCAATTCTCCATGCAAGGTGCATCACTTCCAGCACTGGGATTGGTCGCATTCTGAGCTGGTTTCTGCAGTGAGACACCATCAGCATGCACCACAGTCACAAATAGCTTGTAGCCTTTGGAGGCTCATGCTAATAGGTGGACTAGGCTGATCTCCTTACCCGCCATAGGCTGGAATTGGAGGGGGGGGTGCTGCTGCACGAAACGTGTTGTACACTGTGCGACCTCGGCCTCTTAGATGTGCACCTCTGTAAGCAGCAGCTGCAGTGGCAGCAGGGTAGGGAAATCCTGGCACTGGGAGGAAAAGAAGAGGAATGAATGTAAAACAGTCAGATCAGTCTAGCGATTTAAAACAAGGGTAATGTAGCAGCATGTTTGCGCTTGTATCAAAGCTTGCCTGTAACTGGATGAGGAAGACACCAAATAAGTAAATCATCAATCTTTTAACCAGAGGTCTTGTCTTTATACACAAAATCTGTGCGCAAACAGGAGACAGCAAACTGGCAATTTAGATGGCAGTATCATAGGTGGCTCTGATTCTCTTAGAAGACACTATTAAAAATAATGTTGGCTGTTTTAGACAACACTGCTACCAAGAGACTCTTGGGGCTCAAGTCACACCCCTCAGGCTCAAATTTGCAGTCTCAGAGACAATTCCATCACACAAATGGATCTATCTTCAAAAGTCAGCCCTGCTTTTGAGTGGAGACAGATAACCTCCAGTGATGTAAATTATCTGATGACTTTACCAATCAAACAGAGCTTTGTTTTCATTCAAGAGTTCATTATTACCTGTGTCTTAATTGTGAACCAAGTGAAAGACAGACAAAGCAAAAGTTTTCTCAGATTTTAAGGGGGTACATTCTTCATAACAGTACCCATTACTCCTTCAAGAGCAAGAGTTGCAGAGTTTGGAAATATCTATCTTAATTGAGATAATATTCAGACTCAATAGAAAATTTAAACATAAAGAAAATAACTCAGACATTTTTGTGTTTTCACTGCAACTATTTACCATTCTATGTGAGATTTAAAATATTTTAATTGGAAATTGAACAGTAATACAGTACTACTTAAGTACATTTTTTCTGTAAATGTCCGTAAAACATCTCTCTCCATAAACTTAATTGAAAAGTTAAAAAGAAATAACCTTATTTTTTTCTTTACTTTCTCTGCCAGTTTTTAACCAATGCTTCATTACTTCATTTCTCCTTTGTACTTATATTGCTGGCCAATGTTAGAACAGGAATTTTTTTACAGAATTCATCAGTGAGACAGTGAAAATCAAATCCAGCTCTGTTGGCACTCAGTTTACTTCAGTTGTGCTTCACTGCGTTGAAGGTGGGTTTTTTTAGTATGTAAATAAAGAAGAAAAAAAAAAGAAAGTATTGCTTAGCAAAATCCTAGTAAGAATCAAGCAAGAGGAAGTAATAATGTATAAACCAGTCAGATTTTCAAGTCTGAGATACGAACTGATTTCCATCCCCATTTGTCTTTCATCAAGTTTAGCATTAAATTTTAAAAGAAGCCTTAAATTTGAAAATGAAAAATTCACAACTTGTAGCCATATGAAGGAAAATACTGTACTAATGGTGACTTCTCCATTACTACCTTATTACTGTGGCTTTGGGGCCTTGCCAGGTCCTTCTCACTGACAAAAGGGTTATACAGCAATTTTGTAAAGACTTCCATGTCTGTGATACAACATAAACTAACATTACAGTGATACAAATAAATTAAAAGTCTTTTAAAAAGTGCAAATACCATATTTTTATTCCTCTTTCTGTAAAAAGAATGTGTGTCAAAATCGGAACGATTAACTTGCAGAACTCAGCATACTATTGGTAACTTTGCAAGCAACTGCATTTAAGAAGCCTTAAAGAAAGTCATGGAAAGATTTATATATTTTTTTAACATATATATCATGCATTTGAAATTTGAATGCTGTAAGTACTTCTGCATATGCAATAATTTTGAATAGTGAACAGTATATACAGTAGTGCTAAAATCATGACCTACTGCACAAGCCATTGTCCTTCTCCTTTCAAGCACTCTTGCAAAGAAGTCAGTACAATGTGCATACAAAAAAGTGAAAGGTAAATTTCAGCTGACTGAAGATACTAACAAACACTATAGTAAAAAAAAAACTACAGGCAATACTATGGTTCTTCAGCCAGAGTGGACTGTCCTCCCATACCAACAGATAAATAAATGGTGCAATGCTCTAATAAAATTTTGTAGATGCAATTTAGCAATACATGTGAAAAATATGAGGGTTAGACATCCCTTCTGTCCCTTTGAGAATGTATTTGTGAATGCCACAGCTGGAGACTTCCTGTCTTGGCTTAGATGATGCATGCAACATGCACTTTAAATGGTTGCTAATCATCACCAAAACCATATCCATTACTTCTGAAACAAGGAAACGGACTAGAACTTTTCAGCACAGAAAGGAAGTGACTGTGGGAGCTATGACAAAGCTCCACAATGAGAATACTGGAGCAAATATGGGAATTAAGCCACCATGGAACGTTCTGCCACTGGATGTTATGGATGTTAGAAGTTTAAAAGTTTATATGATTGAAAAGGATGAACAGTTTCTTTGCAGAAAAACAGTATAAAGATATCACCTCTGGTTTACAAAGGCACTCCAAATTGTAAAAAGCTAACAGAATTTTCAAAGAACTATACATCCACACACTAGCTCCAGTCTTACAACCTTTCTTTCAGCATCAAGGTTTTGCTCCTTTCCAAATACAGGGTACTGGACTAGATGGAGAACTGATCTAATCCAGTATGATTATCTTGATTATAAGAGTAATATTTAGCTGCAGTCTGCCTGCATTAGAAAAAGGATTCCTTTCCACCTAGACAATATTTCCAGAAGTACATTTCTGATAATTTGAAAATTAATCTGTGCCCTTTAAAAAAAATTCTGCTAACAAATCAGTGCGGAGAAGAGTTTGCTTGGCCAAATGGGAAGGAAAGGACTTGAGAAAAACTAGTATCTGAAACAGTGGATGCCTTAAATGCTAATCCTGAAGGTTGGTGTTCTACAGCAAGCTTTAAAAAATTTCGAATTAGGGACATTCTTAAACTGCCAAGATTGACAGAAATTTCTCCGACCTAAAAGCCACTGACAAAAGAATTAGTGAAGTCTGCCAACCTTTGAGCAGTTTGGACAACTTCTTCACTACCATGTGTATCTGTAGTTCTCTGCATATTAACAGAAAACACACTTTCACAAGAAAAACAGAAGCTGCAATAAAAACCAAAACAATTCAAAAAAGTCTAACCCGAAGCAATGCGAAGCATCTAACAATGTGGTGGGCTTGTAATACATGATCCTGCTCAAAGATCTGTGTCAGCAATTTATCCATGGTAATTAACACACCTATGGTCTGGCAGCATTTAAAGCAACTGTCTGCTTTCAGTGAAACACTCAGGGTCCTAGAAAATACTTCTGCTGTAAAAGTACTGTTTGAAATTAACACATCAATTCCTCATACGGCCACATGTGAAGAGTGGACCTATCTTTTTATTTTCAGAAGTGGGTAACCATTGGCCTAATGAAAACTAACTGGAAATGTGCAAAAGTTGTATGCTAGTCATCGACAATATGCCTCTCTGAAAGCATGAACTCCTAATACGGAGTGATTTTTTTCCTTTTGAATTGTACTATTCATTCCAACTTTCACAAAGACATATCAAAATACATATTTTTTAATAACTGAGCATTTATCCTAAATCCTTTTAATTCTTCATAGTGGACACACATTGGAAAGAATTACAAGAAGGGCTGCTGACCTTAAATCTTTGATGGTGAATGGCTCTCTACAAAGAAATATCACTGGAAAAAGCAGAGTGTCCCCATTAATGAATGAGAAGAACAGAAAATGTTGTTTTAAAAAATTGTATTACATTTGTATGAGAAAGAAGTATTCCCCTTATGAAAGAGGAGAAAAAGCTGGAAGACAGAGATCGCAGGAAGAGTCGCTTAGCTCCTAAGTGTTCACCAAATCCAGAACCCATAATTGAAGCTCAGCATTCATGGGAGATGCAAAACAAGACAGTTATTTCTACCATTACCAAAGGATCTGCAACACAAAGGATGTGTTGGAATTAAAAGCTTTAAATAACATAATTGTTTTGCTATGCTTAGCTTGCATTGTCGTCTTCATAAAATCATGAAGCATAAAATGTCTACATTAAAGCAAAACACTAAAAAATCTTGTAGAAGCAATCAATAGAAGGTAGAGCAATGATCTGGAGTTGTGTCAGGAAGAATATAAAACATGATGGAAACAAAGCCTGAGAAATACACAACTAAGAGTCACTTTGCTAGGTCTTATGATCAACCGAGGCCTATGAGTATATTGTATATTTAACAATTATATCCATTCAAAAAGCCTGATTTGGGTCAGCCTGAAAATCAGAGTATTTGAAAAGATGCCTTCAATTTCCAGTAGTAATATTAAAGATTTACATTAGAGATAAAACTATCAACAAGGCCATGTCACCCTAGATTTAAGTTTAGGCAAAATCACCCCAGCCCTGCTTCAGCCAGGCTGAGAAAACAGATGATTAGGAGTATGTCATAGATACCGAATATATTTTGCTACCACTTTTTAATATTCTCACCCCAAAAAAACCAGCAGGAGTGGCATCCTGAGAACACAACTGAAGAATGGACTTCATAAAGACAATTTAACGAAAAGAGCTCTCCCGTCAGGAAGCATTAAGTGCTATTAAACAGCCCCAAATGTAATGAATATACTAGCCAGGAGGGATAAAGATTTGAATGACTTACGGTTTGCAGGTCAACCTTCCTTAGTGACTCAGTGCCTGCTGAAACTCAGTCACTAAAAGTGCTGCTATAATGGGGTTGAAAATGTATTTAACTCTCGGCTGGGAAGAATCAAAGTCCATTTCTAAACAAAAGTACATTAAATTTATCAAAATAATTTGATAAATGGAATTATTATGATTTCTGATAGAGAAAAGGCAGATTTCTCCAACTACACATTGATGATATGAGGTGAAAAGGTTAAAAAAAAAAGAAAAAGAGGACTTTTCTAAAGACTGCATATAATCAAATATCAAGCTAAGGAAACAATTTACATTCACAATAGCCCCATCAGTTCTATAGTTATCTATTCAAATATGAATGAGACTACAACGACAACAACAAAAAAATCAGTTCCTATACTCAAACTGCAATTTTACTTTTTCAAATTAAAAAAGAAGAGTGAAGACAATATGCTGTGGAAGCGCCTGGCTTTGCTTCACACAATTATCCAAAAGCTTGCAAATCATATGGCACTACAACCTAAATGAATTTTTCAAAGGAACATCATGCTAGCAAGATTCCTTCTTAGTTGGTTCTGTTTTTATACTGGAGGGCAAAATTTATTTTAAAAATTATTATTACAACAAATATTGTCCCCAAAAGTTCTCTCTTCTGAATACCCTTTGTAGGCATGAGAATACTGTCAGCGTATCACCTTCCTCAAACTTCCGTTTAGATCTCAAACACGAAATCTTGTCAGCAACTTGCAACAACTAAGCAAATAAAAAGGCCTTTGGAATTAACAGGATTTGTGTTAGTGTATTACAAAATTAAGGTAACTAGTGATTTTATATAGAAAGCAAATAAGAGCATGAGGAAAAAAGGACAACCTTAATCTTTGTGTTCACAGATTAAATATAATCAATCTTATTTTCTCCCAAAACACGTAATGTAAACTTCGGTTTTATTAAACGAACATGATAGGAAGGTGCACTTTCTAGGCACCATATCTCAACATATGCCTTGGAAAACAAACAGTGAAGAAACAATGACAAAGCTTGTGTTCTCAAAAGGAGGACTATAACCTGATAAAAAATACTTAAGGGTTAAACACTGTGTATTAAAGTTTTAAAGCTCTGGGATAGACGGAAGAGTAGCAGATGCAAAAAACAACAGGGGGCAGATTTTGTATCAAAGCCATAAAAATATACAGCTATTTTAATGGGCAATTATTCTTTGCATTTGTGCTGTGGTTTGAATTTGTATGAGTGCCATATGTCTCAAGAAAGGTATGCTGTCAAAATGGGTGAATGAATTCACCTCTCATCACTCCTAAACTCTCCTTCTTTGCACAAAGTAGCAGGTCACCTGCCATCCAGAGTTTTCAGATATTTTCTGGTGAAGAATTTCAATGTTACATTATGTTTGAATCAGTTTATAGCTAATTTACTACAATATGGTTTAACTGTTAGAGAGGCAGGGAGATGCATTTACATTATTCACATAGTTCAGAAGGATCCCTTGTGAGGAAGCACTTCAGAAGTGCTGGACAATAAATTAAAACCAAAGAAATATAATGGGTAATATGCAGAGAGAATAATCTATACGTTATTATCTGAGATTTCAGGAAAAGAATCAGGAGTTTATCCTGATATATGCTGTATAGTGAGTTTTCATTGTACCATCATAGTAATAATTAGTATTACTTGGCATTCTTGAAAAGAATTACAAAAAATGCATTAAAGAGGATGTGTGCAGATCTTTTAGTTTAAATACTCAGTCCAAAGCACAGTGCAAGTCAAATTTGAGCTCTGTTAGTACAGATTTTCATATAAAAAGGCTTTTAAATGATATATATAGATGGATTCCTAAAATTTCAGGGTAAAAAAAAATTTGAGAAAGATCACAATGTTTAAAAATATCAAACTGAAATACTTTTTTTTTCACCTGTTACTTCTGTCATATGATTATTCCTGGGACCTCATTGTGAATTAACTGAATTCAAAGGAAATTTGCCATCTATGTTGAACGAACACAGTCACAACTGTTCTGTCCTTCCTTCACAACCTAATTTTTTGAAACACATACTTAAAATTAGTAGCACAATTATTTCCTTACTACTGTACAGGAATATATGTCAGTATTAAACACTGTTGTTTAGGAATAAATAAATCTGCATTTTGGACAAACCATTACTTATAGGACATTCTCATTTGAAATGCGTTAAAAAGGAAAACAAAAAATCTCTAATTAATGTAACAAGTCTAATCACCATTCTCCACATGGAAGAGTAATTTTTCACTGTTCATTTACTCAGTGTAATCTCAAAACTGACATAACAGAAAAGCAACGGCCTATAAATCTGCTCTCATTTGTTTCTTTAATATTCATATTCCATTGAACTACAGCTGCTTGTTGCTGTAGTCTATTACAACATGCAAAACTGTCGATAAAAATATTATGAAAGGCAAGATGTGTTTCTTCATGGCTCTGCATGCCATTTATTTTGAAAAAAATAACAATAAATGACTCATGGATTGTCCCTTAGTTTGCGGCATGCTGGGTGATTAGTGATTAATTACCATGCTGCAAATTGACATGGCACAAGGAAATCGACACAGCTCTGATTAATTAACTTTTTATGTGAGACAGTTACTTACAAAACACTGCACACTGTAATTGAATCCCTTTACCCAACACTACTGCATTGAGTTCCTAGACAAATCCAAATGAGCACCAAATTTTACATAAAATTAGTGAAACCTGTCATAAGGCATACCCTGAAAAATTACATAAATAATTCTAGAAAGAGGACAGACAGCTGCTTTAAGTCACTGTTTTCAACTATTTCATCCTCAGAAATACGAAAAAAAAAGATTTGCCAGATTTTTCCATGCCAAATCACAACATAAACAAATGCACTCAAAAACCACACATAAAATATTTCAGTAAAAAGTAATCTCCTACTTAATGTGCTTATTCTTATGTTAAATTGTAGGAAGACACTTAACCGTTTCAACCATTTATTTGGTTATCTTTAGCTTAAATTTCTTTTCAGATCTAACTGGTTTTAACAATGACTCACATTTTCTTCATAATTAAGTGTATATGGAATTATTCGTTTTCTCTGCCCTCCTTTATTTCATCTCTTCTAATATACCAATAAACAAACCATCACTGGTTTCTGCATATATTGATACCATTATATGCCAGGAACTCAAAGCTGTCAGAGAAAAAAAGATGATGCCAAAGCCTGGAAACTGGATCATGTCATCCTTTTGACACAACACATCCTAAACTTTTTCACTGTGAGGGTGACTGAGCACTGGCAAGGGTAACGAAGTCTCCCCTTGGAGATATTCGAAATACTCAGGATGTGACCCTAAGCAGCATGCTAGAGGTTACACTGCTTAAGCTGGGGGGCACATGAGGTGACCTCCAGAGGTTCCTTCCAACCTCAGCCCTTGTGACATTCAGTCATTTGGTGATTCTGCGATTATCAAAAATTCTGATATATCTCATCCTTCTATTAGTGGACTATATATGCAGCCGCCTGAATTCCTCAGACATCAAGGGATTTCTCTTAACAAGCAGGAAAAAATGGAGGATATGGAGGGATTTAAAGTAGGTCTTTATTTGAAACTAAATCCTGCATGTTAAGCTGAAAATCACAAAATTAACAACTTTGTATCTCACAGCCAGAGTAAGTTGAGATGTACGGTCAACTGTTTGTGCTTACCTACTAAAAATGAGTAACACGGCATCTAGAGCGCAAAGTTAAGGAAATCCTGCATCTAGGATTCTACACAAAGAATCTTACATACAATAACATGATCACGATGCAAAAAAATTGTGTAATTCTTGCTATCTAGAGGCATATTGAGAGGAGTAGATCCAAACAATCCTATTGTCCTAACTCACAGGATAGTCACTACTGCCAGTGGCCAAATGCTGTACCTCTAGTCACAGGAAAGCACTAAGTTAAGACATAAGATGCCTAGCTACTGTTGGTCAAACATTGTTTTTATTATTTGAACTGAAGGACAAAGATAATTTCCACAATTTACTATTAAAAATGTCATGCACACCTTCCCAGTGATCTCCTACCACCCAGGTGTAGGATGGTGTACAAGTTAAAAAAAAGTCAGTGGTGCACAATTCAGGATAGGTCTGTGTGATCGAGTGTACTAGAGCAGACACACTGCACCATCACTGAACAGATTTACAGAAGGATGAGTATAAACAGCAAGGCACTTAAAAACAAATTTGCAGGAGTGAAATGAAACTCATATTTATAGACTCTGGGCAACTACAATGTATCTTACTGCTGGTTTATTAGTCACCATTTAAAATACTAGATAGAAGGTAAAAAGACAGTTACCCTGCAAATAGTTACAGAAGGACAATATACAGTGATAAAGAACACAAAAATGCCGTAATAAGAATTTCAGGCAGTGCTACCAAAAAAACTCCAAAGAGGTTGATTTAGGGTTTAAGAAGGCTGATACTTAAATCAAGAATATAACAATAAATATAAACATAATTTTACTCAATTTTGTTAATTTTGTATTATCTTTGTAACTATCTGGCTTAGAAGTCAGTGGAGTTACCCTGCATTCAAATTCCTGTGACTTTGTTCAAAGCAAGGTCCAATACAATAGGCCAAACCAAAGTTTAAAAACCTAGAGACATTTCAACCAGAGATGAATCAATAGTTTTCTCTGGAAGTGACACATGATTTTTCAACCTTTTACACTTCTATACATAGCGGGAGAGAGGGGGAATAATGGAAAGCAATCTGTAAACTTCCCTTCATACTTATTGTTGATATCGTCTTTATTTTTCATGTGAACCCACTGTATTTAAACATACAGACAAGGAAGGGCACTTTTCACATTACTTCTGGCTTATTACCAGGTGATTCTCTTTTATTTTATAAATAAAGGCAATTAATTAATTCAGGAAGCACATTAAAAGATAGTTTCGCTCCTAAATGCTCAGTAATGAGGTTTTTGTAGCCTTGAAATGATACGTGTGATTGGCCTACTCAAAGGTATGGACATTTTGCTCTGGGCAGAATTTCTGCATTGTTTCAGTCATGAACCTCAGTCCTACAATGGTTAATTTAGCTTAATCACAGAAATGCTTTGCAGTTCTACTCTACTTTTTTCCCCATGAAGCAATAAAAAGCAGACAAAACTGCAAACATGTTAATACAATCTACTAATATATATTTTAATTGTGATGATCTGCCATTCCATTTTATTTTAAGAGAAAACAGACCAACTAAAAATTAAGTTTGCAGATATCTTTTTACATTTAATTTGAAGATACGGTAACATAGGCAAATTATTATACCATATGAATACTCAATTCTTTAAGTCATTCCTGACCCACATACCAATGCAAAATAGCAAGCTTACTAAAGTCTCTCCTTTACCAATAACAGTAAAAGCACAAGAAACAGACTAAGAAAAACTACAACAACAAAATCAGAACAAATTAATTACTGATGCCATTAAAATAAAGCATATGTCCATTTGGATTGAATATAGTCAGCCATGTCAGACAACCATATATACCAAATGTCAGGAGCACCTACACTTCCAGTTGCTTGGAGTCTTGGGATAATACCATCAGAAGACCATAATCATTACAATATAATTTCCAGGTAATTACATGTGTGCAGTAGATTAAATCTGACAAAAATTAACTGAATCGAGGTTTCTAAACTGAATGTTTCCACTAATGATTCTGCACAGAAGCACACTTCGAATCACCTTTCAAAAATTTGTATTTTCCCCATGTAATCTTCTTAGTACTGGAAATATTCCATAACACAACAGAAATGTCAAAGGCCTTACTTCAAACCATTAATGATGCCACACAAAAACAAAACCTGTAATGTCTTCACTGAAACAAAAATAATGAAAATAGTTTCATGCCGCATGTTTCAAGTAGTTTACTAATATTCCTAAGGCAAGTAGAATCATTGAATCATAGAATAGTTAGGGCTGGAAAGGACCTTAAGATCATCTAGCTCCAACGCTCCTGCCATGGGCAGGGACACCTTGCACTAAACGATGCCACCCAAGGCTCTGTCCAACCTGGCCTTGAACACCTCCAGGGATGAAGCATTCATGACTCCCCTGGGCAACCCATTCCAGTGCCTCACCACCGTAACAGTAAAGAACTTCTTCCTTATACCTAATCTAAACCTCCCCTGTTTAAGTTTGAACCCATTACCCCTTGTCCTGACACTACAGTCCCTAATGAAGAGTTCCTGCCCAACATCCTTATACGCCTCCTTCAGATACCTACTTCTAAGTGAGGACATTCAACAGACATATCGAATAGACAAGTTTTACTTAATTTCCATTTCTGTAGCAGTGAGCCCTCAGATGGACTAAATCCTATTATTGGATGTGACATTTATACTTAATATTGATGATGTTCCCTATTTATTACAAGCATACTAACAAAGACCTGACCTATTCCCCACCTACGAATCAGAACAAAACACCCAAAGGAAAAAAAAATCTTTTAAAAAACACTACATGGGTCTGTCATACATAAGTGTTGATAAGATTTCAATAGAGAAAACAAATAAAAACCAAAATTCCCATATCATGTAATTAATACTTTAAGCTTTTGCTATAGATTTTCCTTCACTCCTGGTGTACAACACATCACTTTGGATCAGTGGGATTATTAGGATAATTTAGGAACATTTCTAATGCCTGCTCTGAAGTAATGGAACATACTTTAGCGATTTGCTTTAAAAAAACTTAAGCATTAAAAATATTTCTTGTCAAAAATATTACAGGACCAAAGGTTTCTAGGGAATTTTCTGAAAGAACTGCCTTCCCACCTTTCAAAAACATCTCATCTTTGCCTTGTTGTTTTCTGGTTGCTCATAAGCAAAAATCCCAGGGCAACATAGTTTATTGTTTTAATATCTGTCTGACTCAAAGCACAAGTATTCTCTGGTGAGTGCTTATCTGTCATATGTAGTTCTGTGAAAGGAATATCAAGACAAATAAGATGTTCTAGGGCATACCATGTGATTATGAGTTTGGCACTGACTGAATTTTGTTTAAAAATAGTTGAAATGATAAATACAAAAAATATCTACACTGATATTTTGAAGATAGAACTTGAAGACCATTGGGTTTTAAATATTTTAATTATAAAGGCTGTATCCTATTTCGGTATGAATAGAGAATGAACACTTAAGTCCATATATAGGACAAAGTGAGAGGAAAAAAATATTCATCATTGAAACAGTTAAAACAGTAAAATTATCCTCTAATAATACTTAGAACTGTGAACTTACTTTGTATTAATTAAACTCAATGTAATGGCATTTTCTACACTGAAATGAATAACCAGTGATCTGGAAATTCATTTAGACCATTAGGTTAATTACAGAAACTGATGGAAGTTTCATCAGCCAATTACAATTAAATAACATGAACAATGTGGGACAGATTTATAAGCATTTGTACCACCTCAATCATTTTTGGCTACCACCACCTCTTCTTATGAAATTGTAATCAATACATCAATTAATAAATGGGCTATCAACTTCATTTGCCCTTGGGTATGATAAAATAAATATCTGATTTATGCATTTTCATATTTTTCTTCTTTTAATTCTATCACTTTATTACAATATGAAAGATTCCTTAATTTTTAATAAAATATTAAAATTTATGGAAAAAGACCATAAGTATTTTTGAGCTGATAAGCATGCTTACTGAAGATGAAACAACTCTCACATTTAGAAAATGCAAGCCAAAATTGACATAAGTTTAAAATGTACTCATCGAAGTCAAGGCAAATTCCCTTTTATGGCTATGCAAAACATTTGGGAAATACAGGCATGTTTCTGCACATCATCTTGAACAAAGACATGCAGCAATTCGCTATTTCACCATATATGTTCATATACGTATTCAGTCCAGTGAACTGTCCTGTTAATACATGGTCAGAAAAATCTACTATAGTAACATACCTGGTAAGTCAAAGTATCTTTATTTGTACTTGGTCCTAAAATAAAGCCTGAAAGTTATGAAGATCAAAGTTCTGATTTAGAATGTGAAAAATATTTAGCTGCCTTTGAACTCCCATTAAAGCTTCTGATCTTTCTCCTATTGCCTTCCATGGGACCTGAGTATGCAGAACCATAAATTTTTTGAAAAATGTGATGCATATCCTTAGGCTGGATTCCTTGCTACACCAGCTAGTGCTTAAGGAGTCTGGAAACACTGATTAGCTATTCCAGTTGTCTACTGGCAGGTGCATCTCCTCTTCCATCCCCTGCCACGAAATAGTTATCAAGGTTATCAATAACACAGAGCCAGGCTCTTCACAGACACACACTAGGAAGACAAGAGACAACAGAAGTAACTTGAAAGCAGAGAGATTTCCACTGTGAGGACATTCAAGCATTGGAACAGATGATCCAGGAAGGTTGTGCAGTCTTCATCGTTAAAGGTGCCCTGCTGCAACCTGGTCCTTCCAACCTCAATTATTCTATGATTCTAAGACTTCATGTCTTCCTTCTTTCCCATGTTTTGGCTCTCATTAACTTTAACTTCATTCACATTTTCAGGCACTTCTATAGTACGGAAAAATGGGGGAAATGGCACTAAACAGTTTTAAAATTCCTTGCATAAATTCAGATTCATCTTTTTGCCTTTTTTAACCATACATACCCAGCTATATTACTGTCCTTTGTAGAACAGTGATACAGATACTCAGTGACAGAACTTTTTCCATCCTTTGAATCTTCCTTTTCTCCAGCAGGGTCTTAATATTCTCATGGATCCTATTCATGAGTGGCTTCAATTTGGAAAAGTTGCATATTTTTTCTTGATATGTTTCTTATTTACCAGTAGATATAAAGTTCTTCAGGATTTTAAAATTTCATGTGGAATCAACTAGTCTAAAGAAGTAGGGGCAAAAAGAGACTATCAGTTATGTGCAGCCAAACTGCATGATTTATTAAGTTTCAGTGAGATATGAGGAGCCTCCAGGAAGCTTCTAGTAAGTGCTTACTTATTTGCTGGGACTTGGTGAACTCTAATATTTCTTTTCTGGATATATCCCCTTGAAATACTGGTCTACATTCTTCATTGAGATAACGATGAAAGATTTAGCTGAAATCAGGTGCATTAGTTCTGTCCTCGAGATGCCAATACTCTGGGAATCTACAGCAGCCAAGATGAGACCATTAGCTTCCTTATTTTGATTGTTTCGATAAGGCACATAATCTGTCTTACCAAGGGATGTGAACACATTTGTATGCTGAAACTATGCTTTCTACATAACAAATAATCTATTCTAGAATAGATGTGCAAATGAAAAACTGATCCAGGTCCCATCTTCTGTTTCACCACAAGAGAACAGATGAGGCATGAGAGACTATTGCTACTGATTTGTTCCACTGCTTGCAGAAGAAACAGCTCATTTCTTTCTGTATTATGTGAAGGGGCAGAACCGATGGAAGGAAGAAGAGCCACGTTTCCACCTCCTGCCATATTCAGAGGTATAAGTGATTACTGTATTGGGAAATGTACAATGTGATACATAAAATATATTCTGAGGAAATAAAATGCCAGGAAGGAAAGGGTAGCTCTAAGAAATGCACTCTTCTTTCTGGCTAGACAAAAAAAAATGGGGTAAAAGTGTTCAGAGACTACTAGTGACCAACACAATTAAAAGTCAGAAAGTTAAGTGCGAAAAAAAGCTAGCCAAATGAAGAAAAATATATTTTACTACCATGCATCAGTTTTAGAATAGAACTTGGGATCAAGAGATGAACAGTCAAGGCAAAGGCAGCATTTCTAACAATGAGTACTATCCTCTTCCAAATATCTGGAAATTCCTAAGTGCCATCAGCATTTAATGAACTCTAAACCCCTCACATGGCTTTAGAAATCTCAGCTGACTCTTTCCCTTCTCTTAAAAAATTACAAATTTAAAACCTCTTAATTCTTACATTGTAAGGTGTCCTAAAATATTACACAGTTATAATACCAGTGGTAACAGAATAATGATTATCAAATTATTCAGACGAAGGCTGAAATATTGTTGTCTATATGGAATGATAACAGTAGAAGTATTAGTCCCCTAGATGTTAATGTTGACTTATCACTTATCATTTCAACATTATAAATGTGCATAAAAACTAGAATATAGGTCTGTAAAATAATAAAAGAAAAAACATGAGACAAACCTCAAGCTTTGTTTCTATTCGCTTCTTAGTAGAATTTCCTATAGAAGTGAAACCATTCTACATCTTTGTTGAAAATTTTGTAATAAGGAAAAATTGGAAAAAAAAATTACAATCATTAGTAATTGGGATAATTTTGTATTATCAGGAGTTGTGACCCTGTGGGGGAAATTATATTTTGGCAATATAAAATATTATACATCATAAAAGAAAAATCATGACTTCCAGATACACAGATTCATCCAAAGTGTAATGATTTCTACTGCAAGGGCTACTAGCAATCTCTGTTATCAAACTGTGTATTACACATTGCCCAGTGGAAGGCAGATAGGCAAAGTCTGTTTACTTATGTATTTGGCATAATTGAAAACAAACAGGTGTTTGTTAGGATATCATTCTTCAAGGAGCACCACTGCAAAATAAGACTTTTCAAAGGGATTGACTCATGAGACATAATGGAAACAGCGAAGTATAGAGCTTAGCTAGCTATACATGACTATCTAGGGAATTAATAACAGTGGAAATATTGTATGATGTAAACAGCAATCCCTGAAATAAATTCCCTAGGCTAGAATTCAGAGATGAGAGGAACACAGTAAACTCAAAAAAAAAAAAAAAAAAAAAAAAAGGCTTTATTTAGAGTACTTCCCAGAAAACAAACACTGCTGCATTGCCCCAGAAGAAGCTCCCTAACAGTGAGATGAATGAACTGTTTGGATATTTTTTTTAAGAAATGACTTTCAGTCAAAGATTGCTATTTCAATGAAAAGAGAATATTGATTTAAACAGTATTTCATTGTTACTACAAGGATTAAAAACAAACAAAAAACCCAAGAAAAAAACACTGCTTTGGAAACATGACAAAATATTCTTGGCACACCCAGAACCAAATGCAGTTTAAACTGATAATTTCATTTCCAATTTAAAACACTTCATATGTTCTGTTAGTTCACTATGTATTTGTAGACTCCTGGTTTGAAAGTAGATCCCACATTTGTATTATAAAAGCAACAGCTCTAGGGATGATATTCATAACCTTTAACATAAGAGAGTTAGATGGTAGAGAGGACCTCTATGGAACTCTTGTCCTCATTTCCGGTTTTAATGAATAAAATCAATCATTTTAGTAGACTAGATAAGCTTTAAATGAGTAAAACTGCATTCTAGACTGAGTGCAATCTTCATAAAGAGCATATGCATTAATGTTGTTAATTCAGACAACATAAAATATTTTCTTCACAGAGGACAGCCATGAACACGGAGCAAATGCTGCTGTTCACCCTACTTTAGCAAGCAGCAATTATTATTATTTCATTCAGCCACAGGCTTCCCATTTGATCAGATTTCAGAATGGGCATGAGTGGTGCCACCAATACTGTGTAAAACACTGAAAAGAATTGGTTCTGCTTCTGTTTCAGAATTTTAGAGGACATATTTCTACCCCAAAGTTTTTCACAGGAAAATGGCTGATGGCAGTATCTATTGTTTCAGCTTGTCTTTGCTATTTTTATTAGAGTAGCATTTTACAATTTAAAATACCCACTTGTACACAGTTTTTATCTTTTGTGAAAAAGACTTCATGTCTATTTGCTTCCTGACACAATCAAAGGAGAGCATAACATAAGACTTCCTGCTTTTTAAATCACAGTTGTGACCAGGACAGAAAAAGAAGCACAACTTCATCTTCTACACAAAATGCAGAGTGCACAACAGTACTGGATTCCAAAAAAACCACTGTTACTGCAGAAATTTTGACTGTTTCTGTAGAACATTGTAATATAGGTATTATTTTAATTATTTTAAAATAACTTTGAGGATAAAGAGGCAACTAAAACCACTGAATTATCTGTTGACATTACTTACACATGCTTATAAACACATTTACCTTAACAAGAGCTATTGGGAAAATTTACATGTTCAGGGGGCTTAATTCACATTAATGTGCTTTTGTCACAAAACAAAACAAAACAAAAAAGAGCCGTAACACTAGCTTACTTGTGGATGTGTATACTAGTGAACTGGGGGCACTGTACACGGGAGATCCCTCCTGGTTTGCCTGGCACAGCAGCACCCTGCCTACAAGAAAGAGAGAGAGTGTGGTATCTGGTTTTGGAACACTTGTACTAAACCTCAATTTTTATCTCAAAACAGAAATTAAGTCAGAACAAGAGCAGTGCAGTGAAGCTGGAGCACTTTTTGTCCTTTGACTTCAAAGCAGAAAGAGCCCCAATGAACACATAAAATTTTACACTGGAAAAAGCAAAACACAGACATCTCACCAAATACGAACACAAATACAAAGAGGGAGAAGCTGGCACAGGCTTACAGCACCCACCAGTCCCTCCCAGCTGCTCTCCCAATCTCTGCCCTGGCTCTCCCAGACAGAAGCTGCTTCGGCAGCTCCGCAGCTAACAGGAGCCACCAGCCCTCCCCACACCACCTGGCTCTTCTCCCTACCCTTGCCTGAAAATAAAGGCCACTAGAGAAAACACAGCAGATAAACCAGACCACAAAGCTGCCACGTACAGACATTAGGCTGAGTACAATCTCAGTTATACGGCTTAAATTAACGCTGGTGCAAGCAATTACTAATACATGTGAAGATTCCCGTGTTTTTTGCCTGAATGAGAAATACATAAACATAAGGTACTTTCCAGTAGATAAGGTGGATTCTGGATTAAGAACAAAACCAAATAAAAGAAACTTTCCTTTTTTTTTTTTTTTTTTTTGAAAAAAAGTAATAACTGGATCAATTTAAAACAACACTTTTGCAATGCAAGCTCATTTTGAACAAATGACAGATGTTTGGGCTTACTTCCAGTGCTTTCTGCTTGTTTTTTAATGAAGTTAGATAAAATGACATGTATTTCAACATCTTCCTTAAAATTCTATTTTAGCCGTCTTAGCTGAATACAGATAGAAGAAGAAGCAACTATATTTTCATACTAAGAAAAACACTTCTGCACTTCTGGAATACAGCCCAGCAGGAAAAGCAGGATGTGACACAACTGGTTTAGCAGATACAGGTATATATACACCTGTATACACACACAGAATTATATATACACATACATAGACACACTTCAAGCTGTCAGGATTTGTGACTCATGCAATTTCAAAAATATTAAATTTACATGAAGATCTGTGAGATTTTAGAAGTTGTACATTGACACCAGCAATGTAACTTAACAGTTGAATCTAACACATTTGGAAGGAAAAGATTAATTACAAATGGTAGGCATGTTTTCTATGTAGTATTACAAGAGCAATTTTAACTTACATTCAGTTACCAGAGTTCTTTCAAAAAAAAAATACACATAAAAAACCCCTGTCATTAACCAGTTCTTTGATTATTGCTTGCAGCTGCCACCTGAAGTAGAAATACAGGAAAACCAAAGGAAAATAACTCTTGTAATTTATGCAATTTAGCTGTGAGCACTGGAAATGTCATAAAGTATGCTTCTAGCCTTCCTAGACAATAGCATATCCATTTGTCGTGGTTTAAGGCCTGCCACACAGCCCACTCACTGCCCCCCCACCTCCTCCCTCGGCTCCCGGAGGGATG